>JAGDQP010000376.1:60840-89822 GCA_022664845.1 Lepisma saccharinum
TTTGGGCAAATCCCCTAAGAAATGTCATCAATCGAGGATTTATGAAGTGTAGTATAATTTGGTTTTCTTCTTTTAAATTTAAATTATCTTCTATAACTGTCAAGGAATTTTCCTGGTTATTAGTCACTTCAATTGTTACTACCCATTCAACGAGTTTTGTTTCCTCAGTCTTATTTTTCCACGTCCTTCCCTTCATCCAAAATCTTTCTCCTTGTAATTCTTCTGTTATCTTAAATTCCATAATCGGTTCTACTTACATTCCTCGCTAGTAGGTTCTTGTACGTTTGGCATTCCTTGTAATCGTTGGTCTTGCATTCCTCTTTCCGTAGCTTAAAGGAGATACACCTTGGGGTTGGTCATTGATGTTGCAGTTATCTCTTTTGTGGCCTTTTTCTCCTCAATGCGAGCAAACTTCCACTCCATCATAATATTTAGTGGTATGTCCTAGGTCACTTCACCTGAAACAGCGCGCCACCACCAAGTAATCCTTTATTGTATGGCTAGTTTAGTTTATATAAACTCTTGGTTTGTTCAGAAGTAATTTCCTTGTCTCTGGCGCTGTTTCGATAACTATGTGACACGTTCTTTTTCCTCTGTGTCCAGTTCTGAATTCTACTTTAGTTTCTTTCATCGCTAGCGTTATTTCTCTTTCACCATCAATATTTGTTCTGACTAGTTTTCTCGTAATTTCGTCATCAGTTAGCTCCGATTCCACGTTATATATTATTAGTTGGGGATTTCTCTTTCTTCTTGACTCAATGTTGAATTTGTTCTTAATTTCTCTATTATTTATTATTTTCTCTACGTCTTCCTTTGATTCTGCTTGGACAACTAAGAGCTTTTTCCAGTGTATAAAGTTGCCCGTACTTTATCTTTTCCTCCATTCATTCCTCCTTTTTCCAATTTTGACCTTTCATATCTCCCGAAGTTGGCGACACTGAGCATCGATCTTGGTATCATTGGACGTATTTTGCTTCCCAGATTTATTTTCAATAAACAGTTTTCGTAGTGCCATATGAAAAAATATAAATTTGTGTTGGGGTGGCAACGCTGCTTATGTGACGTTGTTCCCGTGTGCTTGATCAGGTGTCTGCTCTCGTAGGCATCAGGTTACCTGCGCATATATTTTATTTTCTGCTCCTTGTTCAAGTTATGTTGGGCTGTCACTCGTCAATTACTCACCCGGTATATATACAAACGTAAAAATAAAAACAGAACTTCACTACAACTGTGTGTGTGTTGATGGGTAGCAATATACAATTGTTATACGAAAACAGTATAAAGACGGTGGGGTGATGGGGAAAAGACAGTGTACTGTGGAGAGTGATATCATATAGCGGTAAATGTATTGTTATTATGCAATGTATGTGTAGTGGTCATCGATATTAAAGATATAGGTAGCGTTTCATACGCAGTGTGCTTTTATTGCTTAACAGTTAGGGAATATTGTATCTAACAGCATGAATGCAAGTACGTACAGGTGAAGCTGACACTTAAATTACAACAAATGACTTCACCTGTAATGCACAACTGTAAGGAGTAGTAGTGGTCGTAGTGGACCCAGAGGGCAGCATAGAAGAACACTAGTAGCAGTAGGAGTAAATATAAGAATGGTATCCAACAGCAGGAATGCAATTACGTACAGGTAAAGCTACCACGTGAACCACAACTAATGACGTCACCTGTAATGCAAAACGGTAAGGAGTAGTAGTAGACCCATGCACAATACGGATCCTGATAGCAGCATCCGAAAAGTTCCAAGAACACTAGTAGTAGTAGTAGAAGAAGAAGAAGAAGAAGTAGGAGTAAATTTAAGAGTGGTCTTAACGCTCTACACTCACTGACAAATAAGGAGAAAAAGTGGTGCCATATGTAATGTGAAAACGTGACTAGTAATTCACCACCACCAAACCATGAAATCTATCTTTGTCAAGTGGACAGTTTAAAGAGTAGTAGTTGATGAAGCCTGCGATATCCGTACTGGCAATGTGCAAAGGTACTAATAAACCGTCAGCCAGCTGTTGGTGGTGGTGGTAACATACAGACGGGGCAGTGGGTGGTGGTCGAGAGCGTAATTACAAGCTGCGGAAAAAATAGGTGAAACGAGTACCATACCTACCTACCACTTGTGCAAAAAGGGAAGGGTATTACTACAAAACGAAAAGTGCTAATGCGACATAACACAGGAGCACAGCCTCCTACAGGAACTCAACGGGATACCATTAACGGAGTAGTAGTAGTAGTAGTGTCTGAGGTCCGGAGGTAATGCCCTCAAATACGTTTCGGTGGCAATTACTTTGCTCCAGGCAGTGGGCTCGTAGTAGTAGCAGTAGTACACAACCGCTGGCAGCAACATGTAGATGGCTGGTAAACAAGATCTAACACGACTACCACAGTGCCTAGCGAGCGTAGGTGTAGAGCATCCAGGAAGATGACGTTGGTGGTGTAGCATTGCAAAGATAGACATAGTATTATTAGTTGTGGACTGGCAGCGTTACGCCTGGCCACGTGACTGTACACACATACAAGCAATGGTTGCGGAGGCGGTATAGTATGGACGAGGGTATGAAAACAGTTTACAGCTGACAATGGTAACAAAACAAAACGTAGACCTCATGGCAATGCATTATTTGTATGCGGTACAATCAGGTCTACGACCACCGATGCTGCGTAATGATAAGACAGCAAACCGATTGTCAACGTGGTTGCGTAAAAATATTAAAAAGAGTGACCGTGTAGTGGGTACACACATACAATCAATGTTTGCTGAGGTGGTGGTGGTGCAGTTGGAAATGGTACCAAAAACAATAACACAGATGCCCTAGCAATTTAGTTGTATGCGTGGACATCCACACGTTCGGTTAATACAACACCTACAAACAGACGAAAGAAAGAATAATGGTTGGCTTACTAGTGTTTACCCACATACATACAATCACTGGTTGTTTAGGTGGATGTATAGTTAATACAAATGTCGGAAACAGTGTACCTTCTGGCATGGTAAAGAAGGAAGAAAAACGCAGACCCCATAGCAATGCATTATTTGTATGCGTGTTGACACCCAAAGTTCACAGGGGTGAGTAATACAGCGCATACCAACAGACGTTAGAAAGAATAGAGGACGCTCGCGTGTGTACACACATACAAGCAATGGTTGCTAAGGTTTTATAGTACACACAATAAAGACATCGCAGAAACAGTGTAGCCTTGGGCATGTTAAAAAGGAATAATTAAAAGCGCAGACTCCATAGCAATGCATTAGTACACACTGATCTAAGACGTCCCATCCCGCACATTATTAAGACAACAAATTCGTCGCCAACGTGGGCTTGTAAACCGGACATAAGAATAATAAGAACAGTATGGTATGCAGTACTCTTCACCCGACTGGGGTTACACACACACATACAAACGATGGTTACTGACGTGGCATACTCGGTTGGTAAGCAGGATAGAGCTGGAAAGGCGATGGACAGAAGACCAACATCACAGAGGTATTCTAAGCAAAGCCCCTAAAGCAATGCATGAGCTGAATGTCTGTTGTCACAGAAAGAAAAGACCACCAGGGCCTGGTAATCGTAGCAATGGAATGCAGTAATAATAATAATAATAATAATTTCCTACCTGTAAACATGGTGGCGTACCGGGCCTTGACCCAATACGAGATCCAGTGGGAGACAAATAATATGTACAACGTACGTTTAATATATATTTATTACACTACTGCAGAACTACAATGGTACACAAGGGATAGAATATGCACAACCAGAATGATGGATAGCAGACGTCAAGCACCCTGCATAGGTGTTCGGTCCTTAGATATGTACGTGTACACACACTATACTTGCCCAAGGTAGCTACAAAAACAGGACCTCAGGACAGAGGTCTATGTAACACACAGGAAAGCACATGGTCCATGGTTCAAAGCACTACCCGAGGGTGGGTAACACTACACCATTGTCTACAATGTCGCTGCACCGTTGTAACAGCACCACACAGAGTGACATCCCACGCTGCGGTGAGGGCCTTCGAGACGAGTTTACCCATGACCTTGGTAAGTTCATGCTCCAAAAGGAAGTACAACGCGCACTCAAACGCAGTACGGGATGTACTGAGGCAATGGGCCCGGACATACATACTGTTGAGCGCGCTCATGTTCCTCGGATCCAATACGGTCGTGAACGTACGACTCTGGGCTAGGGCCGGACTGATAGAAACATGATGGAGCATATCAGGGATGTGGTAAAAACACCCACCGCGGACCAGAGGTAGACGATAGGAGGTCCACAGGTCCAGTGCAGTCCAGAGACAGCGTTCTTCAATGAGGTCCGACGAACACTCGCACACAGACCACTTTCGGAGGAACTTCAGAGCGTCGTTGTCCACAATTGCACCAATACAGAATGAGGAGGGAAGGTAGAAACTGGGGTGGCACTGGTCAGTGCTCAGCGAGGTCACCACGATCCTTGTGCCAACACTACGCAGTGAGACAGTCCAAGTGCTGTTCGACAAGGAATGCAATGCCAACAGCAAACACAGGGCGGCAGCAACCTCCGTTGGGATGCTGACGGAGGTGAAAAGTTCGTTCCTGTACAGAACGCCGGTAAACACAGACTTAACCCACTGAGGAAAGGGATTGTTTCACGCGTCCAAATACACATCAGGTAACCTCCCTCCGCTGAAATGCCCCAGATAAACGTGCTTGTACTGGGATGGGCGGCGATGTTTGTATTCCTAACAAAGAACTTCTAAAAGAGGATTCCACAGCTCCAACGAAGTCCACAGGCACCCCTCATCGACGCTCGCGAATGTACATGTACATGTTGGCTTCGGATACTTGGCCACCTCTTCTGTCCAGGCTGCAACGTTGCATAGCTCACGTTCGTCAACGTACTCCCAATGGGGCATTTTTGCGTGAACATTGTGTACCCGAGCAACGGTAACTTAAAGGACACTACCCGCATGCGCAGTCGTTAGCCACACAACGCGAAAAAAATCAAGAAAGACGTACCGCCACACCTACAGACGCTCTACACAGGGACTAGTCAAGTAATCAACCACGTCAACCACGCATTGTCCTGTGGGCGTAACTGTGCACTGCGCAGTGAGAGCGCGCACTTAAAACGTTAAAGTCACATAGGCTCCTGCACGAAAGGTGGTACGCATGCGTAGCAACGTAGGGTAGCAACTGCCACTGGATTCGTAGAGCAACTCTGTATGAGAAATACCAGTCGACCATGGCACTATGGAGATAAACGCAATTACCAATATCATCACGCTCGACAACGGTGGTAGTACACCCGTACTGGCAACCGCGTGCAATTGTACAATGGAAGCGGTAACCGTGGAGTGCATACTGCACGTTATACAACGGTTTCCCCTGGACGAGTATTATATGTGTGCGTTATGTGCATGTAGCAACACCAACATTATTCAAAGGGCCGTACACATTTTGACAAACCCGCTGCTTGAACAACTGTGGTATAGTGCATATAGGCCGACGCATCCCGTCACCAACGACGGATACAAATGGTTCTATATTAACATTCCGCGTGAGAAATCTGTACTCGCAAACCTACTGGAGCCTCTGTTTCAAAACCTGGACCAGTATACCCCATCCAGAAACAGTGTTGGTGAATGCGGAAAACAGTGGTGAACCCACACGAATATGTCAGGCGCCAAATACGCAAAAGTGTTAACCGCGGATGAACCCTGTTTCTGTATTCCGGTCTATATTTACTGGACATGTCTGAAGTCAGTATTGCTCCAAGTCGACCCGCAAAGGTACGCCACTATGAATTAACGGAAGAAGGCGAGGTGTGTAATTGTGGAGACTTTAATGACACTTAATATATGCTTCATATGGTGACAAAACCCGATATGACATACGAGTTGTATTCACTATTTACGGAAGAGCATCCACGTGCCAGGATGACCTTTATCCTTTACCAGTTAGCCCTTGCTAAAGAGGTACAACACTATTTGGACGAAGTTCAAGAGAACCTCAAGCCTAAGGTGGAACAACCAATGTGAGTGAACCCATTTGCACCTGTGTTAGTAACATTTACCCTACAATATGTGTATTATTGGTTGTGGTCCTCAACATGTTATGGGCGTGTGCACTCAACTGTATGCAACAAATACTCACAGTATGCCGAGGCATGGTAGTAAATTCCCACGGTCCAATGCTGTAGTGCTGCATCCAACGTGTAATCTATATATCGCCTGCAGTACATTCAGGCAAACAAGTGGTCTGGACAATAGACACGTGACTGTCTATGGTGCAGTGCATAACATAGTGGACTACCTAACGATGGTTGGTTGCACTTGAGTTGGTGGACGAACTAGCGATGATTGCACCTGTCTTTGTGTAATGATGGTGTTAGTGTAAGGTATACGTAATAAATAAATATCTAGCCATATAGCACGGATGGTGATAGTGATCATATTCACAGGACATCCCGTTACGTAACAACGTTGTGGCGCATACGTCAGCACATCCTACGGATCTAAGCCGTCCGGGCTGATACAGTTATGATGGTGTTCCATTTATGTCTAGGTTTTTTACAATTTTAGTTAGAATTGAAAAAAATCCTAATACAGGAAGCAATGAGGGTACAGGGTATGGTATTCAGGTCCGGGCAGAGGCACGGGAAAACACAGTAACGTGCATACGTAGTCAATACGTACAACAACCTCGTCTAGTGTAATACAGGGTTCCACATATGTACCCGCACTGTCACGTTTCCACCTATCAGGTGTAGCCCGTGGTGGAGATATGCCCTTTCCATCGTTTTTCCAAATTCCTTCGAGGTCTGTGTACATCCACACCTGTACCGGAAACCAAAGGGTTATAGCCGTATCGTCAGTTTAATGTAACGT
The DNA here is from genome assembly GCA_022664845.1 of Lepisma saccharinum. Classification (NCBI taxonomy): domain Eukaryota; kingdom Metazoa; phylum Arthropoda; class Insecta; order Zygentoma; family Lepismatidae; genus Lepisma; species Lepisma saccharinum. Next base: position 67,723 of record JAGDQP010000376.1, read on the forward strand.
ACTGAAGCGAATGGGTGGACGTCGTATAGTTGTAATTCGCGCGATCCAAAAAGTAACAAACTCTTTACATACTTTGTACTATCAGCAAGACGGTTAACTGTACGCCTGAGCGTGACCAGTTTCGTTCGTAAAAACGTGTGGTTAGTGCACTCGGAGTTTACAATCTTAAAGTTATACGTGGTATCTCGCCAAAGTTGCATATACGTATAACCAAACATGATGAATTCAATGTGGTTTATTGTGCGCAACCTATCTGTACGGTGGTATGTACGTAACCAAACCTTGTTCGACACGGTACGAGCACTTTATACCCCACATGCACGCCAACGCGCTCGCAATCACAATAACATATAGCGGGAAACGTGTTCGTGAGATGTACAATCAACGTACGTATAGTAATCAAGACGGTAACCTGTATCGCATAGCACAATGATGATGATGATTGTACCTTCACGTGACTATGTGGAACACTGAAATAATCGACGGGGCATTTCATGACTGCCGTACAGCATCCGTATTAAGTGGCATGTATGCACTGGACATAATACCTGAATTCGTACAATTACCTGTTGCCTTAATTGTGAACCTAAGTCCCTCGTATCGGGAAAGTACTCATTGCATTACCCTGTATATCAATAACCAGCAGCTGGGGTTTTACCTCGATCCCCGTGCACAACCTCCGCCGCGACCACGTGTTCAATTCCTCAAAAAACTGTAAAGTATGCTATGTCAATATCATTCAGCATCAAGCTGATGATTCCGTGCTATGTGGTATGTTTTGTATTGTCTACCTATACCTAAAGTACGTAATGTAAATATTAAATCTAAACTCTCATACACCAACCCAGCATGGAATGATCAGATTGTACGTCGGTACGTCAGCCAAATCAAAAAGCAACGAAAATGTGAATTGTTACATTTATGTAGTAGAGTAGTTTAGTTGTAAGATCAGGTAGTAGAGTAGTTTATTGTAATAAAAACTTTTTTCACCTCTAATCCTTTTGTGTTTGCAGTTTCATTCCAAGAAATGACGGTCACCTTCATATCCTGGATTGTATATATTTATTGGTACTATGTTTACAAGTGTAATGTGGATATACCATCCACCACCTTTGTCGATAGTAACTTCATCCAAAACTGTAATTGTATGCAGGTTCGCAGTGCCCATGCATGCTCTTGAACTGGTTGATGATACGTAAAGTTGGTAATCTCAACTTTAAACTGTAATTTGCGCAACGCAGAACATGCTTGATCTTCAAGGTTTGTTACATTCCCCAACTGAAAAATCTTACGCAAAACAACCATCTTTTCGTGACCCTTTCAGTAAAAGATGGATCCCATCTCACAATATTGTGCAACAAGATGGCGAATATAGGATACACTATACTTTAGGGGTATTCCACTCTAAACCGTGCAAATTATTTGTTAGCCAATCCACCTGACGTTGGTACCCTGCAGCTAAATCGGAACGTTCACATGGTAATTTCAACAGGCAATGAAATATTAATGTTGCATCACACGCAACCACACAGAATTTACGGATAATGTACTCCTGGGGTGAAATCTTAAAACCTTGAATATCAATAATGTACTGCCTTGCGCATAATACACGTGAACCAACCTCATTATGCTGCTGCTGAAGCACTAGAAGGATCAATTGTGCAATGCACTCTGGATCCTTGATAAACTGACAAACTACGTTTAATAAAGATCTCTTCAATATATGAGTTTGACCCTGTGCAACAAAGATGGAATAATACTCGCCAAAACTGTTCAGGATCGTTCATATGACTTGACACGTGCTGGGCAAACACGGTTCCCGTGTTCCAAACGTACATGCACACAGTACACTGAATGGAATTGTTTAGCAAGTACGTACTGATGGTGTCCAACACGTATTTGTCCACAATATAGTCACCGCGACAACTCCCGCAATGAGCCATACAAGGAAGGAGGTCCACTACGTAGTAGGATGATTACACTGGGTCTCCACGTACTAGAATGTATACACTGGTCCACTAGGTATGTAATCACTGGTCGCACCGAGGATTGAAGGTGGCCTCCATATACTTGGCCAGCAACATATCCCCTAATGCACCACGGTTCAATTTCAGCATGCGTTGAAAACCTCAGTCGAACTTTTATATTAATGCCGCTGGAGCTGACTCGTGCGATTTCACATACGTGACGAATAATCCATCCACTGTGCTGTGGTCACGTAAGATGGCCTTTGTACGTGCCGCAAACAATGTAGCTATATCCTCTGGCGTAGCGTGCGGAAATACATATCCGCCACGATGACCTGCACAGATTTGATCACGTTGGCTGGGTTGGTATGTATAGGAACCTATGCAGAGGAGACAACGGGCAAGATCACACCCATTAACACTTGCCAATATACACGGTTCATCCACCCACCGTGCCGAACACTTGCACGGCGCTGCCACAGGCACGATCGGACTAGCAACGCTCGGAATAGCTTTGTCCATGTTCGAGGAGCCATGGGGACTGATAACCACACTTCAACACCAACACACTTTAACCACAGTGTAGCACATGCCCAAACGCACTCACACACACCAGCACACATCCAACTACGCCCACCACGCCAGCGGCACCGCCTTCGAACATGTCAACCTGACGGGGCCTGTCAAATGTAATTAGGGTGTTGTCAAAAGTGATGAGGGTCCATTGTTCGCTCGCCATTGTTCGACAGTCACGCATCCGTGAGCTCTCACAGATTAAGAGGATCTGCAAAATTCTGTTTCCTATACAGGGGGACGATATGTAGTTCTGTCTGCTTAATACCTTAATTAGAAATTAATGTATTGTGATACAGGATGAGATACTCCGGTAAGAAATCATAGTTGTTCAGTTTATAGTAAAATTGTTTTCGAAGTTATGTTTATGACCGCCACTGCGCCATATAAATTATATATACATTTTTGCGCCGCTTTTGTATGTAATTGTGTGCTGTTTAATGTTTTGAAGATTTTCAGTTGATATCGCTCCGATGCGAGCCGCCACTGAACACTGCCAGTGTCTATGACTGATTACATGCTGACAACACTAGATCGAGTGTGGTATGACATGGATGTGTGATGGCAGAGCGTCTAGTGTCCACATTTTGAAGAAAATTATTCGTGTACTCATCTCATACAGGACTATATTTTTGTACGTAAATGTTGTTACTAAGTTATGCTGCTTATGTTTCAATACTAAGGATATGAAAGAAGAGTCAAAAAGTAAGTAAAATTCTGTTTTTGAGGTGGCAGTGTTTGTACTCCTTACGCCCGTTCAGCGAAGTGAGGCGAAATATAAAGCATTAAAAAAGCCTGCAGTGAATTATTTACATCGATTCTCCAAGTCCGTTTATTGTGAAGAATTTCCACCAGTACATATAATTTTTAATTTTTAATACGATATTGCATATTAAGCTACAACGCAATATTTAAAAGTGCTTGACGAAAATCTTAGGAACGCAGGCAATGTGGTTTTTAGAAGAGGTGGTGAAAGAGAAGTTGAAGTTCCACCTCACCCCACCTTCGTTCGTGAGTAGCAGCAATGCTCAGCAGGTTGTAAGCCAGAAAAAGGAAGAAAATAAAAGCTTTATTTTCTTCGTATTTGTTTCCATTAAATAACAGTTTATTGCCTCTTGCTGGCCGAAGAGAAGAAAGTAGACTTCCGTCTTTTGACAGGATGTCCTCGTCCATAAGAAATACACTGAAAGAACGCCGCCGGTGGTATTCCTCTGCTGTGTCCCGTTGACTCATTCCTGCCGCGTGAAGTAAAACCATTTCCGCCTTCTGCTGAATAGTGTACATTATTAGTTACCTCTCAATAGCTGTTGAAAGTAGCACTCTCCACACTAAGCACACAATGTAGGATTGCACTATGCCAAGGTATGAATATAATGGTAAACCATTCCTTCCTCATTGCCTGAATAGCGAATGACGCAACATGAAGATATTATCGATTAAAGTAAAAAGTACTAGTATAGAGAAACAAATCTGTATACGAGCAATGGAAATCGCCAGCTAGCTAACGATATTCGCAGCCAATCAGGGCAAGTCATGCTATCACAATACCTCTCGCGACAGAGGAATTAGCAGCCACGGACACTCATGCGGGTGGAAGAAAAATATACAGGAGACCCGTTGTTGCATTGAAGCAAAACTGAAACATAACAGTCAACGACTGATTGACTCCTTGTGCATTTAAATGTCGGCGCGAAGTATTGAATATCGGTTTTGTTTGATGTTGCTTTTCCCTGACCCTAGGAGTGCTACTGTCACTCAGATTTCCCTGTCAGGGGCTCGCTGAGTCATACGTGGATCTTTGGATTAATAAGTTTCCCGCAAAATCTTGCAACTTACGTCATCAATACAATGGAATATCGGAACTCGAAAGTGTTCACTGTTGTTCGGAATGAATCCCTCTGGAACAATGCTAGTTACGCTGGCTAATTCCAACGTAGATTGAATATTATTAGGTAGGGCATTCATGGATGCGTAACTGATGGCGCCATCTATTCAGATCTTACATGACGTCACTATACGGACTCCTACACAATTCGTCTGTTAGCGCGGGTGTTTTCACCAGAGTAAAGTAAAAAGGATTTCTATGTATCGAATAGTATAATTTTGCATAATATGTAACAAAAACTAATGGAATATGTAAAATAAATATGTAACAGAGGTAAAATTTGTAATATCAAATAAACTAAATATGTACTGCAGGAATAAACATTTGTCTTTCCATACACACAACGGTGGTTTAATAAATTACGCTTTTCATAATTCATCTTGCTAACACTTTGATGCACAAATTTCTTGCCCTATTTTACGTAGTTTACGTAAAATATTCAATAACAAATATTTGTCGTAGGGATCATTTTATGCATGAAATAATGATTTTGATAAAACACTATCAGTTATTTTGCCATATTTTCCACGGTCATAGATGGCCGCCAATCAGAAAGGGTAAACTTGTGTGTATTCTCCTGGTGATACTGAAGAAAAGCCTGTCAAGTCCTCTGTCAAATTTATAAATAGATTTGTTTTTTTCTACAGGCTTGATACTTGCAATTTGTTTCAAAATTATGTTTATGGGCTTGGACTTAATAATTGAAATATCAAGGTCGAAAGTTTACAGATTATGATCCAATGATGTTGGCATGGATAGGGAAGGAAAAACCAGGCAAAAGTAGAAAAATAAATGAAAATAAAGTAATCGAGTAAAAGAAAAAAACACCAGAAATTTTGTCAGAATGTAGACACATTACAAACAGCACGTATCTTTTTGAATACAGGCAAATAATAATACGTAATGCAATATTTTAGAGTATTCTGAATTAATCACAGTTTCAATTCCCTCCGAGACTTCTTAAACGAAATGGCTTAGAGCCCTTTTTAACAAAAAATTATAGGTCCCTCCTAAAAGCTCGCTCTCTCGTTTAGGATGCTAATAAGAAAATTTAATCAAAAAACTTTCCATTTTCAAGTTGTCCCCCTCACATGTATTTCCGGTACGCCACTGATTCCCCGAATACGCTAGTTGAATTCTCCATATGCACTTTTGTCATCAAAATTTTTGTTTCACTGTTCTACACCTAGTAGTTTTTGAGTTATTTCTAATGGACAGCGTTGGTGACGCAATACTATTCCTGTAACAATAAGATATTGTAACTCTCAAACCATAGAAAATATCGAAAAAGTTTTCCTCTAAAAGTAGTTTTGTTTTCAATACTGATTCCAAAAATGTAAAAAGTTACCCCAGTTTCTATTTGAAATTTTCAAGTTGACCCCTCTCATATGTATTTCCGGTACGCCACTGATTCCCCGAATACGCTAGTTGAATTCTCCATATTAACTTTTATCACAATTTTTTTTGTTCCACTTCTCTAGTGCACTCCATAACGAAATGGTCCTATGGTGCCGGTCTTTTGAATCACCCTGTATATACTCATTGTGTCAAATCCACAAAACTTTTAAGTCAAATTGTGAGCAATCTTCGAACAATGACATATCACTTGACACTGTAATAAACATTCACAGTGAAATTAACAATCACAATAGTGACATTGAACATGAGTTCTCAAAGGAAGTATATTCGGACACCAACATGGACAATGTTCCTTCGCCGCAAACGATTAGTAACCTTGTATACAAGTATTAGATAATCGATACAAACAAATTCGCTTCTCCGACTTGATGATGTATGACGTAATTTCAGATAGAATCTGTTTTTATCGCTGAAATCACGCGTTCTTTGTACCCACACTAAATATCAACAATGAATACAGTGTTTGTTTTTATTTTACTATGGAAGCAAGTGTAATGATTGATTAATTCCAATGTTTCTCTAAGTGAAGAAATAGTAAATCACGTGTGAAAATTTTAGTGTAACCTAGTAAAAGTGTTAAAAATATGAATGTGTAACCAAATAAAAAAATAGCTCCCCAACATTTCTTTATCTCACTATTTTTTGTGACGGGAGGAGGCATGTAGTAATCCACGTGCCTCAAGCACGTGGCACACATTCAAAACCTAAACAAAGTAGTAAAGAGAGTACTACACATAGTAAACAAACATGTGTACTACAAATGTTGCAATATAAACAAATCATAGTGACATAAACACCAGCAGACGACAGCAGCAGCCCTTCCAAGGAACAGAAGACTGAGCTAGCGTCGCAGTAGGAGGGACTTAAAGGACCGCACCCAAAAGCAGGGCTATAAAAATCCACACCTCGCTACAATTTGTATCACTCACTCACCTGGGTGGTCGACTCTCCTTTCTACCTTAATTGTACACGACTAGCAACAGGTCGGAACACCTCCTCGCATACACAGTTAACAACGAGCGGGTATGCTTCCTTCCAACATTAACACACACACTTAGCAACGGACTGGTACACTACCATGGCACACAGTTAGCAACGGAATGGTGTCAATCCTCTTGCACACGGTTAGCAACGGGCTTACGCAAAACGTCATCCTAGCACTTACTTCTCCGAGGCGTAAAACCCGAATAAGAAGAAGACCATAAGTTTCACTGCAACTTACTTATTTGTAAATATCTGGTGTAGTAAAAAGTAATCCATTATTTTGCCAATAGATGGCTTCAGTGATCTGTATCTCCCGTTGTACAAGTCCGATCGGGTTCAACGAGATGGCGTTCAAAAGATGAGATTGCGAACTACAAACACTGTTCAGATAGTTGTGATGAGTTGACTCAGTGTTGTGTGAGCGCGCGTCAAAATGGACACTAGCAAAGAGAAAATACGCTATATTTTACAGTTTTTCTTCGATAAAGGCGAAAACGCAAGCCAGGCGGCTGCAAATGTGAATAGTGTTTATGGTCCTGATACTGTAACAGCCAATCACGCGCAATTTTGGTTTCGTTGATTCCCTACCGGTAATTTTGACGTCAAAGATGTACCACGCACTGGAAGGCCAAGTGTCGAAAATGTCGATAAAATCATGGACATTGTCGCGTCCGACCGTCATGTAAGCACTGTTTCGATTGCCCAAGAGCTAAACATTGCACAAAAAAACGTGTGGAACCATTTGCATAAGGCTGGATACACAAAGAAGCTTGATGTATGGGTGCCACACGAGTTAACGCAAAAAAACTCATGGACCGAATTTCCATCTGCGAATCGCTGCTGAATCGCAACAAAAGCGACCCATTTCTGAAGCGGTTGGTGACTGGTGATGAAAAGTGGATCACTTACGACAACGTCACGCGAAAACGGTCGTGGTCGAAGCGCGGTGCGCCGGCGCAAACGATGCCCAAGCCAGGATTGACGGCCAGGAAGGTTTTGTTGTGTGTTTGGTGGGATTGGCAGGGAATTATCTACTATGAGCTGCTCCTCTACGGCCAAACCCTTAACTCGGAACTATACTGTCAACAATTGGACCGTCTGAACGCAGCAATCGCCCAGAAGCGCCCAGCTTTGGCCAATAGGAGAGGCATTGTGTTCCATCAGGACAACGCCAGGCCACACACATCGATAGTGTTTCGCCAGAAGCTCCGGGAGCTTAGTTGGGAGGTTCTTATGCATCCACCTTATAGTCCGGACCTGGCACCGAGTGATTACCATCTGTTCCTGTCCATGGCGAACACGTTTGCTGGTGAAAAATTCGCTTCAAGAGAGGCTTGTGAAAAATTCGCTTCAAGAGATGCTTGTGAAAATCGACTGTCTCAATTTTTTGCCAATAGGGACATGGACTTCTATGAGAGAGGCATCATGATATTACCTTCCAAATGGCAACACGTTATCGAACAAAACGGCGCATATGTGACCTAAATCGGATCATTCTAACTACGGTAAGTCAAACCTTCAATGTTATGCAGAAATAATGGATTCCTTTTTCCTACACCAGATATATGTGGTTCAGGATGGTCTTTTTAGTAACTTATTTAAATTGTACACTTGTGTAATAAAACTGGTAATGGGCGAAGCCCGCCTTTCCCGCGTATCATTCGCTCTACCTTGAATGCACATTTTAACTTTAACCCAGGAATATTTCGATATATGTAGAGAGAAATTACATTTACTATAACTGCGGTCGCAACATATTTTGTGTATTTTGCTACTAACACCTTTTTTTGGAAACGATAAACGTAAATAACAACATATTATCAGAAATTATAAAGTATGTAAATATCGAGCCCTATTATTAAAATCTTATAGAAAAAAGACGCTTTCTCTTGTCTTTAGTGTATAACGTGAGTGTTCTATGGAATTCTCGGTTCATTAAGAAAGAAATAATTAACTAATAACCATAGGTTTTAAAGTTCATTTTTGTTTCTCCATGTTATGTAAAGATCTTTTCTAGTGAACAATTTAAACTACACTTTTAATTAAATTTCAACTAGGGCTGAGCTAAAGTAAAAATTGTGTTAGGTTCCCTGTTTCGGTGTTTGAAATGCAAAAGTTTTTTTTATTTGCTACATACTTTTTTCATTATTTTCTTCATTAGGGACCTGCATTCCACCCCAGTCTCTTTGCATCCGGGATCGTTCCGAGGACATTTCAATTGTTAAGCCAACACTACCAACTGATTGCCGTTCTGTTTGGTAAACTTCAAGTTTCAGAGCCTCTTACTAATTATTTATTAGTTCCAATTCTAGTGTTTCAATTAAAAAAAACTCATTGCTAATAAACAATAGATTATAGATACTGCAAGACTAACTTCCCTGATGAATTTCCCTTAAAAGTCTAGTTTCGAAATGATGTGGCACTGTGTAGAACACCCTTTCTTACTTAAGGATCTTCAGATGAATCCAAGATGGCCGTCTCCAAGATAGTTGATAGATCCCATGATAACGCAAGGAAGTTTCCCCGCAGCCATTTAAGTCTTGTACGTACAAAGTACACTCACACTATTTTTTTTTATTTTGTCTTTATTTGACAGTTTTTGACAAATAATACATTTCTCCTTTGATTCTGGCGTTCGCTTAATTGTTTTACCTTTGTCATAAAAATATTAATAAATAACGAAACTAGAAAGAAAAATCTAAATATTGAGAAATTGTCGAAAAATTTCCAAGTAAAAAAGTAAGAAATTTGGCAACATAGGGAAATCCACAGTTAAATTCAGAGAAAAAGTCAATAAATGTTTATTAAAGTGTTGGATCGCAACCCTCTCGTGGTGTAGTGGTTAGGCATTGGGCTTATGGAATGAAAGGTCCTGAATTTGAATCTCCACCCATCCGTACTAACGTTTTAAAAAAAATCTAATGCAAAATGGGGTTAGCTTTTGTATTTCCCGAATATATTCTTTTTTATTCGCTCGTTGCTAATAGAACGGTCTTTCTTACATTACGAGTTGACAATCGGAAAAGTGTAAGTGTTGTATATTAAATTCGAAAACGGTTAATATGTGTTCAAAACTGTATTCTCATGTAAAGTTAAGCAATAGGTCCTCATGCATGTGCTCCAAAGCAATTAAACTTCTAATCTCTAAACCCAATCCATATTTGAAATTAGTCATGCACATTACATATCGAATTTCCAATACATATCAGAACGTTATATGTATAAATGTTACTTTCATTTTATTTATAATATTCTTATCTAACCCTTGATTTAGTTTACGAAAGGTGACAGTGTAAAATGCCTACAGGTTTCTATAATATTTTATTATTATTATTATTATTTTAGTAGTCGTGAGTTTTCACACATAGTGATATAGAAGATCAAATTGAAAAATAAGCTATTATTCTTATAACTAGTTTAATTCCCCAAACTGATGTCAATTTCCAGTTGGCAGAATGCGAAACGTAGAAATAAACCAAATTTCACGTAAGGATAAGTATGTTTTATTTACATTATAGATATAACTAGTGAAATTCTTATATTCGACTTAAGCAAATGTTGTTTTGTTATCAAAAGACTGAGTGGCTGAAGTGAAAGATTTATTTTACAAGCGAAAGGTCACAAGTTCCAATCTCGTTGGCTGTATAACTTTCATCTATATTTTAAACCAAAGTAAGTACTTCATGCGTTGAAGTAAAATAGAACAAAAATGAAGGAAAAAATACTGTAAAATATAACACTAGAAGGTTTTATATTTCTGTAATGTAAGCGATCAACATGACGGCAGCAAATACTTAACCAACTGTTGTTGCGATAAGGAAGACTTTTACCTTTTTGAGAGTGTGCACAAATCACACCGAAACTTAAAACTGAGACCCTAAAACAGAAATTACTCGTTTTCTTCGAGGATTACTGCTGATAACTGCAAATACTGAGATTTCTCTTAAATATTACAAGATAAATTAAAGAACTTTTCCAAATGTCTAAATAGCGAGTAATAATTTGAGTTGCTATTCTTTTAAATGTAATTAGATTAATTACAAGTATAATTGCAGCCCCTACCTAATGAGTTGGTTAGTAGCGGAATTTCAAAAAATATAGTTTTTCATATCGGTTACTGCGAAAAATAAAGGAAAATTCCCGCAATCACCGAAAAAGTCTTTCCCTGTCTGTTCCAAAGAAACAGGAATTTCTGGGTGCAGATGCTTTTAGAACACTAAAGCGTAAGTATAATTAATTTAAAAGCACTTGAGAACACTTGAACACATATAAAGTGTCAGGACTTTAATCCATTGGCACTTTTCTGAGAATATGTGAAGTTCAATAGTCTTTTCGTGCTTAGGATCCACTATTCTGCAACCAGAGAGAGCTATCTGTTACTTGTCATTCAGTAGGCACAACTAAAATTATTTCAGAAGCTCTTTTGACCTAACTAAATATATGCCGTGACAAACCACAAGTCATGAAGGCAAAAGGAGAACCTCAATCTTACTGGGTGCATGTGCAAATTCATTTGACTCTTCAATGTATAGCCTTTCTTTTGGTAATAATTTTCATATTCATTTTCACAAAGTGCAATATTTCTTTTAACAGAAACTATTAATATCAGTGATATGCATTTTAGTTTGTAAAATAAAATATAATTTTAAACGAAAGATTTCAACAACATTCTGGAATTTTGCTGGTGAGTAATACATTGTAGTAAAATATCTGGTGAAGTAAAAAGTAATCCATTATTTTTGCATGACATTGAAGGCATGACTTACCATAGTTAGAATGATCCGATTTAGGTCACATATGCGCCGTTTTGTTCGATAACGTGTTGCCATTTGGAAGGTAATATCATGATGCCTCTCTCATAGAAGCCCTTGTCCCTATTGGCAAAAAATTGAGATAGTCGATGTTCACAAGCCTCTCTTGACGCGAATTCTGCACCAGCAAACGTGTTCGCCATGGACAGGAACAGATGGTAATCACTCGGTGCCAGGTCCGGACTATAAGGTGGATGCATAAGAACCTCCCAACCAAGCTCCCGGAGCTTCTGGCGAGTCACTATCGATGTGTGTGGCCTGGCGTTGTCCTGGTGGAACACAATGCCTCTCCTATTGGCCAAAGCTGGGCGCTTCTGGGCGATTGCTGCCTTCAGACGGTCCAATTGTTGACAGTATAGTTCCGAGTTAAGGGTTTGGCCGTAGGGGAGCAGCTCATAGTATATAATTCCTTGCCAATCCCATCAAACACACAGCAAAACCTTCCTGGCCGTCAATCCTGGCTTGGGCACCGTTTGCGCCGGCGCACCGCGCTTCGACCACGACCGTTTTCGCGTGACGTTGTCGTAAGTGATCCACTTTTCATCACCAGTCACCAACCACTTCAGAAATGGGTCGCTTTTGTTGCGATTCAGCAGCGATTCGCAGATGGAAATTCGGTCCATGAGGTTTTTTTGCGTTAACTCGTGTGGCACCCATACATCAAGCTTCTTTTTGTATCCAGCCTTATGCAAATGGTTCCACACGGTTTTTTGTGCAATGTTTAGCTCTTGGGCAATCGAAACAGTGCTTACATGACGGTCGGACGCGACAATGTCCATGATTTTATCGACATGTTCGACACGTGGCCTTCCAGTGCTTGGTACATCTTTGACGTCAAAATTACCTTCACGGAATCGACGAAACCAAAATTGCGCGTGATTGGCTGTTACAGTATCAGGACCATAAACACTATTCACATTTGCAGCCGCCTGGCTTGCGTTTTCGCCTTAATCGAAGAAAAACTGTAAAATATAGCGTATTTTCTCTTTGTTAGTGTCCATTTTGACGCGCGCTCACACAACACTGAGTCAACTCATCACAACTATCTGAACAGTGTAGTACGCAATCTCATCGTTTGAACGCCATCTCGTTGAACCCGATCGGACTTATACAACGCGAGATACAGATCACTGAAGCCATCTATTGGCAAAATAATGGATTACTTTTTACTACACCAGATATCAGCTTTTAGAACTTGAGAATAAATCAAGAGTAGGAGGATACAATGATGTTGCGATAATGATGGCTACTGTTCTGTTTTCAATAACTTGTATTCAATCAATCTGAACTTCAGAAATATATCAGCGCCTAACAAACGTAACTTAACCGTAGTCAGTAATGTCTGTGAATATTTTTTAATAAATTCGTTTAGTGGTGTCACCGTCTTGATTTTCGATATGGCACTATTTAAGATTTTAAAACTAACACTTTTTTTTATGTCTGAATTGAATTCAACGTAATTTGAAACCCTGAAATGTGAAACTACAAAAAATAAGCGTTTTGGTGGTGCAGCTATCTTGGATTTAAGAATACAAGCCATCATCTTATTTTTCGGGTGTCAAATGTTTTCGAATTCAGAATCGTATTAATAATGTTCAGAGTATACAGATCTTAATTTGCAGGAAAATAGGATGTTATTTCAACATACGTATCTTTTAGTTTGCCCGATATTGAATTTTGCAATATTTTTTTTCTCAAAATCAAACTGAATTCTTTTCGGAAAATACAGATATGAATTTATATTGAACTCGTATTATGAAATTGTCTCAGGTATATCCGTACACTTAATCTCAATACAAGTTGAGAGGAAATTCGCCCCCACTGAGAATAGCATGTTATTCCTTGGCAAATTTTAAAGCAAAATTACTCTCTGTAAAAAGTTCCTAGGATAATGCTCACACCCAAACATAGATATGTCAAAAATTCAAATCGTAACCTAACTTTGCATATCGATAGAGTATCTAAGACGAACTCTACAAAAAAATTTCTAGAAACTGTCGTTCAGTAGGAAAGGAGAAAATGATAATTAATGAACGAGATCCTAGCTTACGGTGCGCAAGGACGAGCGTGTCGGGGTCGGAATTTGAGAATAAAAGTATAAAGGTCCATAACCGTACCTACCTTAACTCATGGTCACTAATTTAAGACAATCCACGAAAAATACAAGAACGCAATCATTAATGATAAATATGAAGAGAAATATGTTTTGAAAGAGAAAAACGAAAATTATCTTGCTCCCGCCGGGATTCGAACCAAGGATTTTTACTCAGCAAGCCAAAGCCTCATCCACGTCACGAACTTTCAAATTGTGATTTTGAAGTTGTATTTATAGTGTACGTGTTATGTAACAAGCCAGTAGTCAGGCGTGCAAGATGGCGGCCTCCATTCAAATTCAGAGCACGATACTCTCTACGCGAAATGTCCCGGGTTCTAGTCCTGATCGCGACGTATATTTCTTCTTTAATTTTCTGTAGCGCATGGCCAAATGTTATATTTTATAATATGCTTTTGGTATGTAAATTCAATGTTATTGTTTTATAGCTTTTTCTTTTTATTTGTATTTTTCTTTCTGCTTCATTTATTGAAAATCTGCTAATTTACCTAGAACAATTGTGTGTTCACATAAAGAACAAACAGCGTGAACATAAAAATAAATAAGCGATAATAAAAATAATAATAATTCCGCATGTGTAATGTAACTTCTCCGACTATGTGATCATGGAGACTATCAAATTTCAGACCTTAGTTCAGTATCGGATGGTAAGACAACAGCTTTTCTCAGTCTATTAATTGCATCATGTGTAAATATAAGTCAACTGAGACCCATGTCCGACATTTTCTAAGGCCTCATCTACTGTCACACTGCCGGGAGCTGGTTTATCAAGTATTAGACCTATACATTTTACAGGGCGGTCACATTAACTATATTTTCTCTTAAATACTCGAAAACTACGTATCGTAGGAAAATTTTGCGAAGAAAGATTATGCCTCATAATTTATCAGCGATAACATGACAAGTCTCCATGGGAGTGATTTTTTTATTCATCCTGCAAAACGTGTTTGTATAATCCACCATAAGATTATATACTTTGCGGTGAAGCATATAAAACCAAATGATAAATGTGAGGCCTAGTCGGAGGACTGTGCACATGTGCTACCGCCAGGCTTCGAGCGTCCACATTGAATGATCTATGTGTCGTTGTAAATGTTTCGCTTAAACCTTTCGAACGACACCTCAACCATCCTTATAGCTCTTATAGTTGCTGCGATATACTTATAAGTTGTCGACGAACCGCCTGAGGTGACTTTGAACTCATCTCCCTGATACTTTTCGAATCACGCCTCAACCATCTTCGTAACCCTAGTAGTTCCTGATTTGGAAGTTGTCGAGGGACTGACTGACGGACGAATATACAGATTTGATATATAAGGCTTTGATCTCGTCTCGCAGAAACCTTTCTAACGACACCTCAACCACATTTATAGCCTTAGGAGCTCCTGAGTTGAAAGCTATCCACACACAGGCAGACGCCTTATATTCCGTGATATAAGGCTGTTACTGAAGCCTGAAAATAAACCAAGATAAATAAAGCTGATATTTATAAGGAAAATAGATGCATAGACAAGGATTAGCCATCTTGGATGTTCGCATATCAGCCAAGTTGTCTACGGTTTTGGTTAGTTCGTGTAGTCGGGAGAATTAGTTTGTGTGTATAAAGCAATGGAACCCCTCATTTTTTTTTTCCTTTCAAGCTATTCGAACCGAATGCCAATAACTGATAAAGCATAATTTGGAATTTTAACGAAATCTCATGTGCATAAGATTCGTTTATGCCTTGAAACTTGCTAAACTAAGAAAACATAAAATGGAAATACTCGTAAAAGTATAAAACAAACTCATTAGAAACTAAAACATGAGAACTAAATAATAACACAAAAATTTAAAAAGAAAAGATTTAACTAATAAAAATGTTTAAGTGCTTGTTCTCGGGTTTCTAATCTCAGTCGTGACATCAATCTAGAGAACAGCTGAGCCTTTAGCTGTGGTCGTCAACACGAAACATATTACTTCACGGATTATCAGATTGTGTTTATAACGAAGCAGCGAGTCAATTGTGGCAAATGTTTTCTTGCTCAAGTCTAGACTAGGTTCCAATCACGTTGCGCCTAATGGTTTTTAAAATGGACAATAATACACCGATAGCCAATATTAAGAGAAGTCTTATCGTTTAAGCCTTTTTCTGTGATTCAAGACGGTATGAGTCATGTTGCCAATTTTAAATTCAATACTTCACAAGTTACTAAAAATGCTGTATATTTTACCGAAAGTGAAGATAAATTATGGATGAAGATCATTGTAATTTTTTGTGATATTCGTTCGTGAATGTCTTGTTTAACACCAACAAAATAATATTAAATATCCATTAACTCAAAAGTGTTTTATACAGTTGTGAAGAAAAAATGTGTGCAAAATTTGTTTCAAGGATTTGAGTGTGATTCTGAACCAGATTTTAATTAGTATTACAAGAAAATAAAAAGTTTGAGCTTAAAGATATTCTATTCAAAATTTAATTTTCTTTATCTTTCTTATAAACATAGAAGTCTATCCTTTAAAATATACCTGAAGTGAAATAAAAGGTTGTTTAAAACAATTTAGGATAATTAATATGATAATAGAGGCATTTCAAAAGTAAGTAGCAATTGATGTGAATCCTTATACAACCACTCTATCAGTTTCTCGACAACTTTCGATCCAGAAACGACTAAGACAACACAAGACATGATGCCATGGCTACGTTCTTATTTACTGCCTCCTGACAAGCAATTTTGTCAGTTATTTGAGCAAATACAACAATTTAAAAATGAAATTAAGTGAACACAATTGGCTACTTGTTTGTAGTAAAAGAAATGAATATCTGCTGTCTCGTTAACAATTTGCCGGGACTAGAGACACATGACGAAAAAATGACAGTCTCGTTAAAAACGGGAGTCTGACCACCCTACTTATAGGCCTAAAGCGGTATCAATAAAATGTAATTCAATTCAATAAATTCATGGAGAGAATACATTTACCCGCATATTTCTCTTGCTTCATTGAAACTAACAGACAATAGGCTAGCTTTTCTGATTTTTTTTTACTCGCTCGTAACGTAATAAAACTCGTTCTATCAACAGTCAGTTAATAGTAAAGGTAATATAATTTAAGAGAATTAATCACGCCTTCTGCATTCGGAATACAATATTCAAGACGGAGAGCCTACTCGAACTGACAACACTTTACTTCGAGCTCGCCAGCCGTAACCAATACGCCGCAGAGGGCTCTGGGCTATCGCACTTTTACCAGCGTTTATTAGACCAGCATTGAACGACAGTCTTCGCTTCGAAATTTTAAACTAATCTTGTGTCTTTCTTCGCGCCTTCTCGGAGATATAATAGTTTCTGCTACACGATTATGCAATGCATATGTTGTATCTATAAATTTTGCTTCTGTTATGTTTTATTTGAATGAGCATTGTCTGTAATCTCAGTTGCTAGTAATACTAAAGATATACACTGTTTCATAGATCGAATATAAGTATCCCTCCTTTCCTCTCAATTTCCCCATGAACTTCCCTATGTTGCCAAGTCTCTCAGTTTTGAACTTAATTTTTTCACAATTTCTTCATGTTTCTGCTTGTTTGTTGCCTTTTTCTTCTTTCATAATTTCATTAATTATTAATATTTTCGTGACAAAATTTCAGAAAATATTCGTTTCCATATACAAGGTCTGTCCGCAAAGTAATGTCACATTTTGTTGTGAAGTCACTGTACGTTGCAGCGCACTCTATTAGCCGGGATTGATGGTGGTGTAAGTCAACTACTGAACGAGTACTTGCTCACTGTCTCTGAGCTCTCGGAGGTGAAAGACGGACAATTTCGTAAACCTCTGTTTCGTCTCTTGTACAAGTTGCGATACAGCGCTCACTGGAACAAAGTGTACGAGATCAAGTTTTGTGTGAAACTCTGCAGTGGAAACTTATCCGTTGGTTCAACAGGCCTTCGGGGATGAGTGTTTATCACAAAGGCAAGTCTACAGATGGCACAAAGCGTTTTTGGAAGGCCATGAACAGGTCGACGACGAAGCCCGCGCTGGACGCCCATCAACCTCCTCAAACGATTCAAATATGAGTAGTGTAAAATAACTTTTGCAAACAGACCGTCGAATAAGTGTTCGTTTCATAGACATATTAAATATTCCAGAAACTAGCGTCCACGAGATTGTGACCATCGCCTTTGGAATGTGTTTTTTTTTTTTTTTTTCATATTTGTAGACCTGGTGAAAATACTTTCCGGACAGACCTTGTACTTAACATGTATAACAATTAAGCGAACGCCAGGATTTAAGGAGAAACTTATTATTTGTTGAAAACTGCCAAAGACATGCGAAAAAATAGCTCATATGAATTCAACGAATGAATTCAATAAATTCAACATAGGGATGCGATACGTCTCTGTTTTAAAAATACCATGTTGTACAACATGAAAGATGCACACGCAGTATAATCATGTTGTTAAAAGTTTAGGGTTCAACGTGGATTTCTACAAAATATGAATATTATGTATCATAAAAATTTCATGTTATATACAAAAAATTAACTTGAATATTTTTTCAATGTCATTTGCTTTCCTTGGTTTCTGAGCCCCTCGGCGACCTTAAAACATGATAGA
This sequence comes from Lepisma saccharinum, assembly GCA_022664845.1. Taxonomy (NCBI): domain Eukaryota; kingdom Metazoa; phylum Arthropoda; class Insecta; order Zygentoma; family Lepismatidae; genus Lepisma; species Lepisma saccharinum. Next base: position 86,070 of record JAGDQP010000376.1, read on the forward strand.
AATGAAAAACCATTATTGGAAAACAGTGCCTATAATAAAAGTAGACAGATTAAGAACCGGAAATGTTATTTTCTTTCAAGACTTCTGAACATAAATGATAGTTTCTGAACTTCTGAAAGTAAGCATTATGGATTATGAAGATTTTACTATGTTGTTATCTTGTTATCTTTCATGAAGAACAATAAGTTATTCAGAAATGATAACTTAATGAAAACTTAATAGAATAAACTACATTTGCAGATCCTAAAATACAATATCTGATATCCTAGAGTAATTGTCAGCGACCCGGCTTCGATTCCCAGTCACTGAAAGGACCATAGTTGTTTGTTTTAACATATTAGCCTACGCAGCTCTGTATATTAATAGAGAATAACGTTATTTCGAATTCAAAGATGTTTCCCATAGAAAATGCCTGCAGCTTGCGGATACGTTACCAAATTTTTTAAATAAATCAAAATATTTTGGTCTTAAATTGGACGCAAAATAAGCTTACAATTTGTTCGAATACTAACATTTTATAAAGACAGTATGTCTGATATACCACTAAAAACAATTACACAAAGGAAAGTGTTACTAATTAAAAGGATTTTTAGGGACGAAAAATTTGACCCAAAAGCAAAAACAAAGCAATAAACGTAGAAACTTCAAAATAATGTGAAATAAAAAAATCACGGTTATTGCTTCTGTTTGAGATGAAATGTGTTTCTTTACAGTCATCCCCTTTTCTCAAACAATCAGAAATGACAGTTCAAGTTCCGAACCCTACGAAGTGATAATTTAATTTTCCTTTTTTCTCTTTCAGGACTTTGATTCTCGAACAGCTTTCGAATATTTATTTATCTCTTGAGGTTAGGCAAATCAACGGAAATAGATTCAAATCCAATATTAACAGATTTTTCTCTTTATATTAAATTGCTTAAAATTCTTCTCAAGTATAATAATAATAATAATAACTTACTTTTCACACCATATAACGTTCTTCACACCTCAAAATAGAATATTAATTTCACTCGCATCAACACGTAACTAACGATGAGTTTACGTTAAAAGAATGACATCACATATCTTTACATTAGATTAGATAATTCATCTTTCGTATAATCTGAGTTTACAATGTTTGTTTTGGTGTGTGTCGGGAGGTGGAGTAAAATTGGAATGGGCAAAGACATTTAAGAAAAGGAAAAATGGTTAAACCGAATCCAAGAAACGATAATTCGACTTTGTTTTCAAAACTCTGTTCCCGTTTTCCTTTCTTTAAGCCATGGTTGTCAGTTTCTCTTTCGAAAACCATAAGTAAAGAGTAGAAAAGTCTATAGTTGAATTGAAATGCATTTACATATTGAAAGAAATAAAATAAGGTTTAATAATACACAAAGTTAAAATTGTTCAAAAATCGAACTTAGTAAAGAAATATCGAAAACTTCATTTCGAACGAATATACACTGTATAAAAAGTCGCACATCTCAAATTAGTAAAATTGTGATTATTTATTGTACAATTTTTCACATCTGATCATCATTTAAAAAATTTTTGTAGTTCAATTTTTCTTAGCACTTTCTTCAGACGTTACACTGTAAAAACATATGTAAATCTTGTATAATAATTTGAACACAGAAGTGATCAATAAAATGAATCAACTTTTGTTCATTTCTGTGAGTGAGTGAATTTCTTTTAACGCCCTAAGCTAAGGATGGGACCTATAGTTTTTGGAAAGGTGGGCCCGAACCACACCGTCCAATGTTCCCGGCCGGATTTGAACCCGTGATCAAGCGCACAGAAAGCGAGCGCTCTAACCTCTCGACCTTTTCAAGCTTTGATCACTTCTCCGTTCCTTAAATGTACACAGCTTACAGCTAGAAGATGTGCAGAAAGGAAATTCTACAAGTTCATTGCATTAAAAAGCTATTCTGGTTTCCATATGAAAAACTAGTGTTGCAAGGAGCGGGGATAGAACTCGGGTCATCTCCGTAATAGCCTCTTCACTTCCAGTAGCATTCCTAACAGTAGCCAGGCAACCTCTCTGCCTGGAAATTTCCAATAATTTTTTTGATAGAAAGCAGGCACTGGGAATAGGACTCTAACACGAGTCGTCAAGTTAGAAATCCATGCTGCCAGCCATGAGTAAACACCAGAAATAAAACAGTATAGACGGTCTGAAATTCGTTGTTCGAATTCCGAAGAAAAACGAAGTTCCTCCACTACTTTCGTCACGTTTCAGTTACATTTCGATTCGTCAATTAGAGATCGGAATACTCGTTGATAGAGTATATTTTCCATTTCTGAGAAAATAGGCTATCAAGATGGCGGTAACAAACAATTAACCAGCACATGATTACGATAAGAAATCGTTTTCTCTTAAAAATTCCAATACTATCAACTGGGATAAATTTGGGCACTAAAAATTTAATTTTTACTGTCATTGTTTTGTTGTATCATAGCATATTATACTTTATAATGATGTTAGTCGTAGTTCTGAATCCATTTGTAAACCAGTCGTCCTACTTGATTGCAGTTTTGTTTTTTCCTGCACGCAAATGTCAAAACAAATGGGCATCAACTACTTGTTCTTACGCCCAAACGAATTTCAAAGCCCAAAAACCAAAACACTTTTTGATGGACTAAAAGAAATTAATTGTTAGCACCTTTATCAAAACTAATATCCAGTTTATAAACATGTTATCAAGTGTGTGGCAATTACGGTACACGATTGCCTACAACTTGCTTCTAGTTGTAATAGTAAGCAGTAAGTAATGATCCACTCAGGAAAGCACTCAAACTAAACTAGTACTCCATTTCGCATAATGGTAACGCGTCTGCGTCATAGTTAAATTAATTTTATTGTAAAGATAGGAGTCTGTGATAGCTTCTTTAAACAAGAACAGTTTTCTGTGGTAATTTCTTTACAAATGTTGAGATACGTAAGAGTAGCTTCTTTCTAGCCTTCAAAAACATCAATGATATTCTCAATTTTATGTGTATTTATGTTTTCCTGTGATTGGCCGAACCTAACTTTTGAATTGATGCACCGATTTTAATAAATTTTACTCCGTTTTGTAGAGCTCGTACTCGTGGCAGTCCCGCTGTAGTGATAATTTTAAAACTCAATTCTTTTACTGCTAGATCAATGTAACTTTATAGCATAGGATAAATATATATCTGGTGTAGTAAAAAGTAATCCATTATTTTGCCAATAGATGGCTTCAGTGATCTGTAGCTCGCGTTGTATAAGTCCGATCGGGTTCAACGAGATGGCGTTCAAGCCATGAGATTGCGTACTACAAACACTGTTCAGATAGTTGTGATGAATTGACTCAGTGGTGTGTGAGCGCGCGTCAAAATGGACACTAGCAAAGAGAAAATACGCTATATTTTACAGTTTTTCTTCGATAAAGGTGAAAACGCAAGCCAGGCGGCTGCAAATGTGAATAGTGTTTATGGTCCTGATACTGTAACAGCCAATCACACGAAATTTTGGTTTCGTCGATTCCCTGCCGGTAATTTTGACGTCAAAGATGTACCATGCACTGGAAGGCCAAGTGTCGAAAATGTCGATAAAATCATGGACATTGTCGCGTCCGACCGTCATGTAAGCACTGTTTCGATTACCCAAGAGCTAAACATTGCACAAAAAACCGTGTGGAACCATTTGCATAAGGCTGGATACAAAAAGAAGCTTGATGTATGGGTGCCACACGAGTTAACGCAAAAAAAAACCTCATGGACCGAATTTCCATCTGCGAATCGCTGCTGAAT
>JAGDQP010000376.1:94538-113756 GCA_022664845.1 Lepisma saccharinum
AGCGTTCCAAATGCAGTGCAAAAGAAATTATACTAAATAAAGTATCAACAACGTGATGCGTGCAACAAATTGCTGGAATTTTTACAGAGTAACTGCATATTATTTGAAATCAATTTTGTGACATTTTCTATTCCTCAATAGTACAATAAATAGTGTGTTCAGTAAACAATATGAACAAGAAGAATAATCCTGAATATCCGCATATATCCTGTTTTGATGAATACAGCTGCACCTGTCATTATTAATGCACATTCCACATAAGATGGATACTGCTCACCGTTGTCCCGTGGCTAGGCTCGTGAAATTCTGTAAAACTCGAAGCGGATGTAGTTCAGTTGGTACAGCGCAGAGATTCTGCCAGTAATTTGTTTGCAGGGGTGTAAAGCCAGGGGGCATGCACGGTTTCTATCGATTTTTGACAGTATAAATTTTAAAGTTTACAGTTTTCTAGAAAATTTTAGGGGTGACACCCCCACACGTGGTCTGGCAGAATCACTGGTAGAGCGTTAGATTCTCATTCAGGAGGTCCTATGTTCGATACCAGAGACCGACCATGCCGACAGGTTTCTCCACGGATTTTCTTCAGTCACATCAGGCAAATGCCGGATGATGCCTTCAACTTATGCTCTGGTCGACTCCTTCCCTTCCTGACCATCCTGGCTGAGGTTTTCCACAGCTTTTCCTCAGTCACGTCAAGGAAATCCCTGAATGGTACCTTCAACTTAGGCCTTGGCCCTACCCGCACCCTTTCCACTCCTCTGAGCCAGGCTGAGCCTTAGATGCCTGAAAGTAATAATTGAAGTTCAAGTTCGAACCTCACGGGCGACCATCCTGACAGATTTTCCAGGGTTTTCTTCTTTACTAAGCGAATACTGGAATGGCACGTAAGATCCTGACCGCTACCTTTCCCATTCTTTCCTTTACCATATGCCGGGCCGATTGAAAGTTGCTTAAAGTTATACTTCAATTCAGTTTAAAAAGAGGCAATCCAACGTGATATTAAGAAAAAAAACAGCAATACATCAGATCATTTATTGTAGTATTTTTCCTATCTTGTACACAAGAGCAGAAGAGAATGGACCGCACCACATACAGCGACTACTAAGAATAGGGCTTTAACAAAACTTCTTTTGATTTTGAAACTATCATCCCCAACAAGGCAAGATGACACTTACCTAAAATAAATGCTTTCTTCCTCTGTAAATTTTCTTGTTAAAAAATTGTTGCTGCAAATAACAACAGAATCTTATTTTGAACAGAATCTTTAAAATACCACGAAAGAATAAACAAACAATGGAAGGAACGGCTGACTAACTCCTTTGATACAATGGAAGGAAAAACGGAATGCAAGATCTTAATCCCGCGGGACTACCCTCCCCACACCATCGGTTTCAACGAGAGGTCACTTCCTCCCTGCGCAATGTTTTCTTCGTCCGTCAATTCATAGGTGGCGCTAATTTCTACATGAAACAATTGAACGCTGAAGGATACGAAGGATGCACTGCATGTATCCTTGGCCGAAGGAGGCAAAAAAGGCCACAAGGAAAGGAAAAGACGTTATATGATCAGTCCTTAAGATGGCCGACCTTCCGGTAGGAAAGGAAATAGGAGATGAAGGGTGTATTTAGGATGCAGCTTGGGTGTCCTATCACCAATGTGAATACCCTTCCCGGGGAAGTAGGTCAACAATAATGGAGCCTATAAAAAAATGTACCATGGAGAGCACTTTGGGCGTAACAAATACGGTTGAGCACTTTAGAGATATTGTCCCATTTACCAAACATATTCTTACCTTGGGACCAAGGGCGCCCATCAGGGGGGGGAAGGGGATGCTTGCCCTCCCCTAGGTAGAAAAAGTTATACTATGCAAGATAGAAAACCTAAATAAAATGTTTATATGTAGTTTGTATATATTATTTATTAATTTTTATTTTATTTATTTATTGTCAACACATCAAGCTTTATAACCCAATTAGTGTGTCGATATTTAAAATGCTTATTTACAGACATTTTTATTACAATACTTCTAAATGCTTTGGAAGACGAAGACATATCGCATATATCCAATTCGATGGAATTTCTACATATTTCATTGTAGGTAGTATAGCTGTGGACAACTGTATTGTCGCATGTCGTTAAACATTATTTTCAAAATTCGCAAAGATGTTCCTCCCGCAAAGATATCTATTAACGAAAATTAACATTAGGTTCGATAGTTCTCCTTGTGTTACAAAAATATCACTCTCCGCGATAAAATGAAGGAACTATTAGACTTTTATTAAATTTTGGGCTTAGCATTTTTTGTTGACGAAAAATCATCGTTTAGCAAATATCGCCCTCATTTAGCGACATATCGGGACAATATTTGCTTCAAGCGTGTATAATGTTTTTTTTTCTTTTTTTAATAAGAAAATTCAATTATAGACATGCGACAATACTTTTGTTCATAGCTGTACATATTCTCCAGGTTGGTGACTTCGTCATTATATTGTCCTTGCCTTTTTGCAGTGGAAGAGACCAGCCCAGTGTTGTCTTTGCGAGCTTTTAATGACGGGACACGAAGCTGTAACAATGATACTAAGTCTGTAGAGTCTAAACCATTTTGAATTATTTCCTTTGGCCTAATGAACATAAGCATAGTATATTTTCTCTAATGTAGAAACGTTGTTAAATTTTCTTCCGATCTTTATTACAAATCCTAGAATTTTAAAAGCTTAATTTGTAATATTTGTTATGTGGTTGTTAAACGCTAATTTCATATCAAACGTGACACCAAGATAGTAAACTACGTCGGACCTACTTAATGCATACTTATGAATTTAACAATTAAATCTATAAATCGTTTTATTTCTAATAAATGATAAAACTTCATATTGACTGAAAGTTGATTGATAGCGCACCAGTTAGTGAAGTTGCCTAAACTATGCTGTGGTTTTATGGCATCTTCCATGGAATTAATTTTAGCATATATTTGATGTCATCCGCAATAGCACTTTTTCATTATCCGGTATGAATTCCGGTAGGTCATTAGTGAACAAGAGGAATAACAACGGTCCAACATGTGAGCCTTGCTGAACTCCTGACAGCGCTGAATATTCATCAGATTTGTGTTCCTTGAATAGAAGACTGTCTGCGATTAGAAAGATTAGACAACATGAACCTAATAAGGATGGAGTTGAATTACTAGGTGATTTAATTTGCCTAGTAATATATTGAGATTAACTATGTCAAACACTTTTTCAAAGTCAATATAAAGCGCATCGACTTCCTTTCCTTCGTCCAAAGGGTTTTCAATAAAATCTGTAACAACTGCAAGGTTCGTGACCTTGGATTTTTGTAAAAAAAAATGCCATGTTGTTTAGTTGAGATAACTGGCTTCACATGATTAACAATTCTTTGATATACAATCTGTTTATAGAGACTTACAAAGACTGGTAAGATTGCTTTAGGCCTGTGGTTGGTAATTTCTCGTCTGTCGCTTGTTTTAGGTAAAGGACAAAGTAAAGTAGATTTTAACTTGTTACGGAATATACATGTTCTTAGTGCCAAGTTGAACGCAATCAATAGAGATATTTAATTTTATCAATACATCCTTTCACTATATAGGATGAAAATACGAGAATATGCCATCAGATCTAACTGTCGTTTAGGATTTTAGATTCTCGATAGCTTTTTCTATTTCATTTAAATGTATTTGGTTAACAGATAGTATTCTAATTTCTTCGTAACCCCTAGAATTACTATCAAAATTACTGAACGTTTGAGAAGAGGATACAAATACTGATTGGAAATACTGTGCAAACGTATTAGCTATCTCTTCATTGTTACACAAATCTGACCTTCAAATTTTAATATATTTGGCGGAAGATGTTTTGTTGTTTTATTTTTAATAAATTTCCATAGCTGACTTGGATCATTATTGATATTATTTTCAGACTTTGACATAAAGGTCTTATAGTTTAGATCCAGGGTTTTGATTTTTTTAATTTGTTTGTACATTTTATATGATAAATTGTTCTAACCTTGAGTTTCCTAATAATGTCTTTAGTAAACCAGCACGAATCTTTTGGGACAGAGTTCCTTTTGCAGGGGACACATTTGACAAATATTTCATAAATAATATCATAAAGTTTACTAACTAAATCATTAACATTATTATACTCTTTTAAGCATTCCCAATCAACTTCCAGCATATTTTAAGGTAGGTTTAATATATTTCATGACATGGTTCTTTTTGCGCCTTTAATTTAATAAATATTGTCGTGGTTATCCTGTTGATAACTTTGTCACAGGATAACTGTCGCTTTATTTTTGACCCCCTCTGAAAATCACAAGACGGGCGCCCTTTCTTGGGACTGGTTTCATACTCGCTTCAATACTAACATGCAAAGGGTAACGGCATATTATCCCAGCTTATAAAATGGGGTAACGGCAAGCACGACAAGTACTTTTCACGGGGTACAAGATTATACAGGCTAAGTCTTAGCAAAACCAACGACGAAATAAGTACATAGCATAAACCATGTCTCATTAATACAAACTCCTTAAAACTTCCAAAATAATGAAATAGAGCCAGATCATGACTAGAGGAACTCAACTTACCAGCTCTGCGGGTTAAATGCTGTTATTGTCTGTAAATCAGGAGAATTGTTTGTAATACACACTTATTACATTTGGCACCATTCGCTCTATCTTGTATGCGGAGACAAAATTAGAAAGAGTCCCTAGAGTCGACATTGTCATGACTGACAAAGATAGTCTCTTGATTGCCTAGAGTCCATTGGCTCTGATTGACTGTTATAATTTGTCCGAACACTCTATGTTTTTCACTAACTTCAAAAATGTCAAAAGTAATTAAAGAACAGTTTTTGAGATTGTCGCCGAAATAACAAAGTTCACTAAGTCTCGGACTTAGAAAATAGCGGTGTTTACACGGAAAGAACGAACTGCGCTAACCGACGTTAACAAGCCGAAAGTACAGGTAAAACTGCATTCTGAGTGGAAAAGGAAATAGTATTTTATAGGAAAGGAATTGACTTGCCCTGGGTTGCATCGATGTGCCAATATTGATGCAATCCAATGGGTTATTGACTTGTCTTGTAGAAATTGGGAACTTCGTGGTTTCTCAGGAAAGAGGATAATATATTGATTTAATAATTTGAGGTCTGACTCGTTTTACAGGAGCTATTCAATACGAACGGAAGGAGATTATCGGATTTCAGTCAATAATTGCAATCCTGGCGTCGAATAGTCCTGGAATTACTCCTCTCAATCTTTTCTCGTGAGTCAAGGTAGATGTTGACTAAAACCCGAAACGATATACTATAGAGCAGGTGCGTTACATGATTAAACTGGAAGCTTATCCTTGTTATTTTCCTGTTGCAGAAATATATCAACTGTCGGTGTGAAATGAAGTTTAATGACATCATGCTAAACCTATTACTGGTCCGCCGTTAATCCGTCGCAAGACACTACAAACATTATCTAAATAAAAATTTATTTACTGTATCCTAAAATTTACTACAAATAATCTTAATGCTAAAATAAAAGTAAGTAAAAAAAATTAATTTCCAGGATTCCGAAAACATTATTTCGCCCACAATATACACATCATTATAATTTTCCTGAAGAGGTTCGCTTGCGAAAAACCAACGAAGCAGGCTTCATAGCTCTAAAACAGAATCAATGATCTTTCAGAGTTAAGAATTTCAGCACATATTTGAGTGAATTTATTTAAGAAAATGTCTTTGTAACATAAAAGGACTAGTAAAATTAAAGAAAGTTAGGAGTTGTACGATAGAGCAGTCGGTAGAGTGGCCAACTACAAACAAAACAAACATCACAGGTTCGAGCCCCATTCCAGACATTAGAAATCTTTGTCACATACTTGATGTTTGACAAGACACGTTTGTAGCAAGTTTGGCGTGCAAAGTTTGTAGTAAATTTTGTATGTGTCAACTAGCACGTTTGCTGCAATATTGCAGTAAATTTGCAGCAATGCAATGCCAAACATTGTGCAAACTTGCAAAGCCAAGCTTCGTAAAACTTATTACAAGTTTGGGTGCTATGTGGGTATCAACGTTCATTTCTTATTTAAAGGTTATTCTTATCTTTATTAGGTAAAAAGGAGCGAATACATTTTTCGCAGATGGGTCTTTTTAGTTTTTACTCCATTCCCTTGATTATTTGAAGGGTTGAGAAATGAAAATAAGAAACCAATAAATTCATCATTTATCACATAAAATAATGTTAAACCACTAATTTCTGTATGGTTTGTTTCTTTCAATTGTTGTGAATTATGTGATACAAAATGTGATCATGAAGATGGGCATATTTCTAAGAGTAAACCAGTAGGTTCTCAATGTCATAAAATGCTCCTAACGTAAGTAATAATTTAAAAAAATATAAAATGCAACATTACTTTCTGTTCGGAACCAAGTTTTTGGATTTTTACCAAACTTCGGTTTCTGTTCAAACGACAGTTACATATTCTTTGCTTCAGAGAAAAAGGAAAACCAACGTTAGAAGGAAAGCACAATAACAAAGAAAGTACAACAAATAGGTTATGCGGCATTAACTTCTTTGGAGAGCCGAGACTGGCCCGTCAACATTTTGTTCATGGTGAAATTTCCTGAAGACTATAAATAAATTAAAAATTCTATCAGCAACAATAAGATCTTTGGCGATTCCAGTGTGGGACCGCAGTGGCTCAATGATAGAGCTCACCTCTGATCAACGGTTCAATCCCTGTTCATGCCATGTAAACTTTGTGGTGGATAAACATCGTGTACGTGGGTTTTTTAGGGATTCTCCCGATTCCTACCACTTTCTTCATTCCATCATCATCCGTCCGGCCTGAGCCAAAGTTGCCTAAAGGACTTAAAAATTAAATTTAAATTCAACCATTCCGGTCAGGTGTAAAGGGTTCAGAAGTCTTAAAATTGTATGGTTCTGTGTTACTGGCAAAAATATTTAACAAATTTACAACTAGTCACTAGGAAAAACTAAAAGTTCCCGAAATGTTGAAACTTCAATAAACTAAAATGTCAAACCGTACTATCCTGACCCTGTGATCTAGTGGGTAACGTCTCGGAATTGGTATGACCCGCTGCCCGTTATCTTGACTGAAGTTTTCTAGGATGATACCTTAAATACGCACATAGCACAGGATATTCCAGAAATATCCCGTTTAAATCCGACATCAAATATACGAGCTTTGGTGTAAAAGCGAGCATTAGTTCTCACCGTACTCTGTTTCGCGGAACACGTAACGTCCTCACATTTGTTTAACAGCTCAACAGTAATCCTGAGCAGTGTAATCATCAAGAGATCTTTGCTAGTTTGTGCCAATAGCCTTCAGCATTTTTTCAATGGTAGAAAAGCTGACTACACCACGAGATTTCTCAACGGTGTTCTAATGTCAGATCAGCAGACTACTGACAATTTCTTTAGACTCGCTGCTCTGATCAGTAATCCAGACTCACTAATGTGCCGCAGCACTCCAGTTGATAATTTCAGAATAAAATGCATTTCTAGCGTGTACGGGAAAGTAGCCGATTATGTAATGCGGACGCTTGCAAATTTTCATTAGACAAGTGACAAGTCCCACTTCCTTCGAAAGTGTTTCTTGTTCTGTATATTTGTATTGTTCTATGTTTCAGTTTAAGACCAGAGGCACGAACCAAGACTTAGTTAGTTATATTTTTATTTCTGTATTTCTATTGAGTTTAGTGAGCTTCCAACGAACGACATATTACAATTGTTTCCATAGTAACAGTGTAAGCTCTGTGAATGTCAAACACTCCGACATGAGACGATGTTAGGTTCCAGTCTCCAATATTCTCCTTCTTAAAACACGTGAGTCTGTAGTCACGTTGTTCCAACCACGCTGAATAAAGGACAATATAACATCTCAAAAGCAGATTGTCTTACATAGTCACGTTGCGTTAGCAAGGCGAAATAAAAGATTAAACAGGCTCATACGATAAGTAGGGATTCAGAGAAAGGCAAACTAAATATCAGATTACCTCAAGCCAAGCAGATCATATATCGCCGACCCAGTGGTGACTCGTGACAGCCAAGCAAGTGTACAGTTTTGTGATTGTCTCAATAGAACTTAGCCACGCCTCTCAAGGAGGACTACATCAAGGACAGTAAGTGAACTACCAAATAAATACACCATGAGCGCAGGGTCAATCAGTAGCGCAGTTCTCAGTACTCAGTTGTCTGCAGTCAGATCGTTGCAGAAGTAGCGAGAGTGAACACAGAGACTTTGTTTTAGTATTCATATTGTCGAATCTCCAAGACTTAAGAATATCAGCATTTACCAACATCTACAACTCTGGTATCGATGCCTTATTCTAGAATATCCAGCTCCTACCATCAAGTTGCCAGCTCTGTGACGCCTATTTCTTACATAACATCTGTATTGAGACTGTACTCTTATTCTCTGTTAGGTAAGTTGGAACTCACACTCTATTAGCATGATTGATACTATAATTTTATATGTATACATGTCGTGTGTTCACATTGATGGAATTATAGCTTAGGTAATACTTGCGTTCGTGCCCTCAATTTACTTATGTTCTTTTAGACTATAAAATATCTTTCATTACACAGTCGAATTCATTTGTTTCATTTAAAATGTATTCCGAACAAACTTTTATTCTCTATTCACAGCTACTACCTACTTGTTGATCCATATCTAACGCCCCCAATACCTAAGCGGACTAAAAAGTTTAGCCACGATACCACACCACAAGTGATACAACGCAATGCTTAGTACATTAATTTATTGTGTGAATAATGGGCTGATGACGGGTGTTCTGTCCAGAGGGAGGTTTGACGTTTTAACGTGGAAACGCTTGTGTCCCGACCGGATATCGATCGCGACACCCTTTAGACAATGAATAATGGGGAACAATAGAGCTTCTATCTTCTGTGTTTTGGTTTAGCGTGAGACATGGCTGCCTCACTACCTTAATTTATGCTTCTACTTTTAATATCATCACTCTGAAACCGGCAGGTCTTTTCCATTTGGTTAACTTTCTCCATTTTAAGAATTCATTCTAGCACCCAATTAAAAGACAGAGAAATTGATTTCAGATTTGGGTTTAGTGACGTTGTTTATCGATTAAAATCTTGTAACTCTAAATATGGCAGGTCATTCTGATTTAGTTCAATTTCTTGATCAAGAAATTCAATGTAAGCAGTTATAGAGAAACCATTATTTCAGATCTTGTTTCAATGTCTCCATTTATTGGCAAATTTCAGATCTTGTAACTCTAAAGCTGACATAAATATCGAAATAACGTTGAAACAGATAGGGTTTCTAGGACCCCGAATTAATTAATTATTGCAGTCTTCAGAAGTGAGCGTGGGCCCGCATTCAAACCTGGTGGGTCCTTAATTTTAACGCAGTGGTTCGAAGCCCATTTTACTTAAATCTGTGGGAGCCATCCTCAGAATCTCATAGATTCGTTAAGGAGTCAATAATTTAATTAATTAATTAAGATGAGAGTAGATTGGTGGTAATAGCAGATGACTATATACAATTCACATAAAAACTAGAAGAGCGTAATATGGTGTTAATATTGCCTGCGCCAAAGAACTTAAATGTGGAAGGGGCAGAAGACAATGGTAATTAAGGAAATTCATCACCTGAGCTGGTCGGGAATTTCGTTGTTTCCTAAAATAAAAAGATTGTCAATTCAACTTTACCTTACTTTCACATTATCAATAGTTATTTTCCAATTGGAAAGTTTTATTTTATGCTTGTCATTTTTCTCAGTTCTACTTGAATTGTTCAGATTATTTTCTTCAATGTTCACTCAGAAAGACGGATATACAGTTTTATATACTCAACATATTTTACAAACGCGCGCATACATACACATTAATTTATATTAAAGAGAGAGAGAGAAAGAGAGAGTGAGAGCGATAGATCAAAGCCTCACCACTTCCACATGAAAAAAGCATTTCAGAGTATTGAACTGAAAACCTATGGAAAAAAGTTCTGCCTTCCTTTCTAAAGCACAGTTTAGTCTCTTACGATGACTCATCTATCTCGCTTTCGGGGATCGTGAACTTCCTGTCTGGAACGATGATACGATTTTGGATATTCTCCGTTTATAACCGCTTTTTCCATCTGACTACGAATCGACCGGCCCGGGTTCAAATAACGGCCAGGACGCTGGAGACTTTTCTCGCAGTGTTCCCATGCCTGGCGTTCTGAGGTGCACTCAGTCTCCTATCAAATTGAGCACTAGAGTGTCCTTGTTAGTCCTGGGCACCTTTGAAGGTAAGGGTGGTCGAGCGTGGGACTGACCACCCCACCTCACTTCATACTATAGCTCGAGAATATGTGGAGCGCTACCTCCACATTTCTCATGCGCCGTTTACAGCGAGTGCATATCACACAGGGGGATACCTCCGACTATATTTCAAGAACGTAAATCTCATGCTGTAATGAGAATATTGAAAAGTAACCTCCGAATGACAAATAGCTGCAGATAAATACACTACACACACTAATTTATTACTATTACACGATTTACTTAATTTGTATTTAATATTCACATATAATATACCGACGTTCTGCAGAACACCCACCATCATTCAAATGTTATATTTTAAATGTAATACATTCTCCTGAAATGTTTGTAAACATATATAACTGATTTATTTTAATACAATTATTTTATCTAATTATTCATGCTTTGAGGAATATAGCATTACATACAAAGAAGTTTGCCCCATACGGGATTCAAACCCACAAGCTTACGATTAGAAGTCCCGCGCTTTACCACCGAGCTAACACGAACACCCTTACAGAACTCCTTGTGAAGAAACATTATAGAATTTTCGGTGTTTCAAGACAATGACACTCATATCCGTTGAAAATGCTGTTGATTTTTTATCCTTTGCTTTGTTCAGTCTACTATAGATGCGAAATCTCTGTTTGCTGTATTTTCTTTCAATGCAAATGTTTTACGGATGTATAGAAACGTAGATGACAAAACCAGCACGTGCTCACATGTATGCATAGTTTCGAAATACTGTATCATGACGTATTTCAATGGATGTTACTTTTTTCTACACTTAAGAACATTTCAACATATCTTATTGCACTTAAACAAGAAAACAGATCTACACAATTTATTCCCGATTGCGAAGGGTAATTACTTACGGTATTTATAATTTTATAATGAAAATAAAACGATAAAAGTATATTTACTTAAAGTGTTTTTATTCTGCACTTACCCCAATAAATTCAATCAAAAATACCTCGAAATCTACCCCAGCCTGTAGGCCTGCCGAAAGGAATTTTTTAATGTCGAGTTGTAACTAATTTCATATGGCGGAATATGTCTCTACATCTCAACCCGAGGTTATAAACGCAACAGATTTTTTTTTATTACTATTTAGAACCCCTGTCTCTTAACATTCTTTGTTCGGATTAAGTCAGGACAGGATATCACAAACAACGGTACTGACTCCAGTAGTGATTCCTCAGGTATAAAAGTTTGATTAATTAAATTTTAGTTATGCACAGTTTAATTGTTTGTCCCTTGCTCCTTGTCTATTTGTTCATTTTGTTCGTTCCTTCCACACACACCACACTACACATGAAGAGAGTTATATTAACTTTCGTTCGTATCATTGTTTTGGTTTCCGAAACAACGGCACTATGTATCCTGTATTATATTGTAGTTTATTTGTTTTTGTACATGTTAATATTTATCATCACCACATAAATAGAAAAATAGATTAACATAAAGTATTTTATGAGCGTCCTACTGTTGCTACGATTCCAATAACAGGGCACTCAGCAGAAAGTTGATCACTGGTTTCCAGTGGTCATTCACTCTCACTTCACTCTTCTTCTTCCACACTTTATCATTTGGTATTTAAGTTTATTTTGTTTCTACTTTAGTGTTCTTGGTTGGATTCAATCACTTATTTCATTGTTCCGTTTTACGTTTACGTTTACAATTTTCGATTTCGATTAATTGCAATTCGCTGATTGGACGTTTGATTGTTATTTTTGTTTGGCTAGGTTCATTAACGTTTATTGTCTTTAATGTTTAAATCACTTCCAATTATTCATCACCTGCGCCTCCCCGGATGAACTTCATTCAGTGGTATGCTGAAATTATTATTTGCAAGTTCCCAAAGGACAGTCAAATGTTCTGGATTTTGAAGAACATCTGTGATTTCTCTGCCCTTCGGGGTATTCCTTTCTACCTTGGCTATTTCTTTTGTTTATTTTCATCTTAGTACTATAGGTTTCGGAGTGGCAAGCCCACCGCAGTAATGACACAGGTTATCCTTTACCAAATTGAGGTCCTTAAGTTTGTTCCTATATAGCCCATGGCCCGTTAGGAAGTGGAGTAGTCATCCTTTTACTTCTTCTCCAATTTTTAGCCTCTCAGCCACACTTGAGAAAAGGCGTAGAGTCTTCTCGCCCAATTGCTATTGTTCCAAATTTGCTGCCAAGCACTAAACGTTAATTAATTTTTGTTTAGAGTTTACATTTGTGTTTATGATTTGCATAAGTTTATTTCTTTATCTTTTTTAAGCCAGTTCATGGAACCAAACATCTTTATTTGGAGATGCATTGGGGCAGTGCCTGCTGAAATTTGTAGTGTTTCCGCTGGAGTTGTTGCTAGGTGCTATATGCTCCCATCATATGCTGGCATTGTGCCCTGTCCACAGTCTGTTTCTGCTATCATCACCCATGCTGTGGCACCAGACACTTGCGCCATACCCCATTATAGATCTTACTATCACGTCGTTTTACCAGTTATATAGGGATTCTTAAATCATAATTAGCAATGTTTATCAGTTTACGAGTTAATTTAATCGTTTTATTTTTAGTTAGTTACATGCTGTCTGAAGTTTAATTTTTCATCTAATAAGATTCCTAAAAATTTTTAGTTTTCTTCTCTTTTATTTTGAATTTAAATATTACGTATTGTTATAATTCTTGGCTTAATCACATTCACTGCAGATCGTGATAATCAAATACATCGTCGAAATCATTGAAAAAGTCTGTATGAACAGCAACAAATACATTTCTCATTTGCCGCCAAATACATTAACAGACCACCAGAACCTCTTGCCTCTCCCATATCCACATTTGGTCCAACTCCTTCAGGAAACATTTGATCTGCTACAACGGTGTCCTCTCATCTCGCTTAATCCCATCTTGCCTAACAGTTTATCAGTCATTGATGTCTCGAAGATAAGAATGTCCGCCATTTTAGGCGAGATGGGAATTCCTATCTCGCCTAATCCCATCTCGCCTAAAATGGCGGTAAGATGCAAGGAGGGAGTTTCTACACTGAAGAGGGAATTTATATTAAATTATTAACCATCAGCACTACAAAACTGACATAGAAATTTTAATCATTCATTGTACATTCGTTGCCAGTGTTGAAATGATTCCACAACTTGCTGGGATATGGTACTGGTAATTGTCCTTGTAAAATATTGTAATCTGACACACAGTGTGACACAAATAGTACTTAAATACCACACTAGGTAGACGAAAGATTCTGTCCGAGGAATCATACATTTCAATTCAATCTTTGAATAATTTCAAGTGTGCTTATTTTAAGGACAAGGAATTGTGACAGCACACACTAAATAAAAGGAAGATGGATTATTATTATCAGTTTAAAAAGATACGATCTTATTGTTCCTGGTGTGTGATTGAGCGATGATTTGTGCGTTTTCTATTACGAATGTCAACAATTAAGAGTCCAAAAGCTGATTTGGTAATCAGCTTCAAAATATATTTGAAATTGGAAATAGCATGTACTCAATCATCGCCTGCACTAATTGGCATTCGCCTTGCGTAGCATATAATTGGAAATGGAGAACGTGCTGACGGATGGCACTTTTAAGTCTGCACCGCACCTTTTCGCCCAGTTATACACTTTTCACAGCAAACACTTAGGGGAGGTGTTTCCACTCTTATTTTGTCTTCTGCAAAATAAAGACCAGGAAACATACCTACGTCTGCTAAATTTGATAAAAGCAAAGGCATCAGAAAGTGATATGGACTTTGAACTGAAATGTGTCACGATAGATTTTGAAACGGCTGCAATAAATGCACTTACGTTGTCCTTTCCCAACATAAGCGTTAGGGGCTGCTTCTTTCATTACACTCAGTGTATATGGAGAAAAGTGCAAGATCTGGGACTAGTTTGTGAGTACAAAGAAAGTGAAAATGAGTTCGGCGTGCAGCAGCGCTTCCTCTCATCCCATTAGATAGTGTTAGCGATATGTTCCTGTTCATTCAGGAAAACGCACCCGATGTTCCTAACAAAGAGGTCTTCCATGACTATCTGGTGGACACTTGGTTGGACGAATGTGGAGCATTATTTCCACCGTAAGTATTCATGGCTTGTTTTTCATTTGATCTAATTATGAACTGCACGTCAGGTTCACTAGGGTAGGTTCATTTCTATTTAAACTGTTCACAAAATGTTACAATAAAGAGCTACTTAACTTATAAGAATATTCTTTGATAGCTCCAAATTTTAATATTCATAGTTAAGTTCGTGTATAACAAGAAAAATCATGGCAGTCGTGAGAAAGCAAACAGAGCATCTAATAGTGTAAGCTAGTATTGTTCAGCTAAAATCCTTTATTAATATGGAACTGTAATTAATCTTATAGTGATATTTGAATTAGGTTTGTTCTGGTTATATCAGATGTGGCTAGTATAATATATTTACTTATGGTCTGTATTCGAGATTCATTTCAACAATGATAGCGGAAGGACAAATAATCCGGTGGAAGGCTGGTATGCTAAATGGAACAGGAAATTTCCAGGACACCATCCGAATACATTTTCATTTATCCAAGCCTTACGAGAAGAGCAGGCTTCGAATGAACTTACAATACGAATGTTGGGGCTGGGAATGCTCCTGTAAAGCAAAAGAAGAAGTGGAGAATAGTAGATGAATTAATCAGAAACTTAAAACAAAGACTAGTGAGCGGAAACATCGATTTATTCACGTATGTTAACGCGGTATCGCATAACGTTCGTATAGAATAGGTGTGTGTTTGCGTGTATATGTTCCTTCATATAGGACAAATAATTTTGACATGAACATTAATATGCTTTGTTGATGTAGTGTTTATTATATATTTGTATTGTATTTGACAAAGATTGCCAATATCGATTGAAACATAAGGTTATTGATTTTCTTATTACGACAGATAAATGCATAGAATATTTTTTTTCTGAAATGTGCTTACGATTTCACAATTTCATACTGTTGGTGGTTGATAATCTAGTACAGGAATTCCCTCTTTAGTGCAGAAATTCCCTCCTTGCATCTTACCGCCATTTTAGGAGAGATGGGATTAGGCAAGATGGGAATTCCCATCTCGCCTAAAATGGCGGACATTCTTATCTTCGAGACATCAGTGGCTGATAAACCGTTAGGCGAGGTGGGATGGAATCGCTACAACAGTAGACACAGTCATCTACTTATCATTATGAAAAGTGACAAACGTTCCGACAAATAAAGCAAAATTACAGTAGAAATATCTAATCCAGTTCTTTGCCTTTGGGTATGTCTCCCTGTATCGAGGCAACATTCCCTCTTTGAACTACCATACTTATTCTTTGAATTAGAAAGGTGTTTGCTCTATCATCACCAGATAATTAGGTGATACGCTTAAATATTTCCTATATAAAGTTGAGGCTTAATTTTCCCCATGAACCACTGGATTCATAGCAATGGCTACAAAATGGTACTTAACTGTAAGATTACTGTATTTTCTTCTTTTCTCCTTTTCTTTTCGGTTGGCTATGTTTCCCGTCTGGATTGAGGAAAAAGGGAGGTTGGAAGAAGCGAACGTGTCTAGCATGTGAAATCCCAAATTAACGCTTTGCCTCTCTTCCAAGATAACAGAGTCATCCCATCTGGCCTTTTACAATCTGTTCTGCTATATCCAATTGGTTCCCTTATTGCAGGTATGCCAGCTGAAATTAGTGCTCTCATTATAATGTCATTAACATTTGAGTTACGAGGGTGTCTACCTGCGCTTTTGGAACAAGAAAGACCATGTAACCCTGTTTTTATTTACTTCACTCTTACAAGTCTGACATTTCTGACTTTCACATATATATCTGCACCCGGGCGAATCACAACTGTCATTCGGAAACATTCGTTACTTAGGTGAAGGCCAAGAGGGGCGAAGGTAGAACTTTGAGCCAAGCACCTGCTTCTAAAGAAGAAGCAGCGATTAGTCTGGCTTGATCTTTCAAGTATCTGCAGACTAAGGTAAAAAGGAGAGATGTGGTTTGATAATGGCTTCCCCATACGAATTGCTTTGATCTAGTATCGATTTCGGGTAAACCTGAACTAACTAATCAAGACTAAGTTGTAGAGCAAATGTCAATCTCACAATCCCCATGAGAAGAAATATCATTTTGGAGAAGTGACTCTATTAGGCTTCTGGAATCATAGAATAGTAGGTACTTTATGTTCCTTCTGGAACAAAGCCAATAGTGTATTGGACCATTTACGAATGTTCTTCGTACTTCGAAAGGCCAAAAGGTTCCTTGCAGTGTTGCCAACTTAATAATTTTATCACCAAAAATAATAATTGAATAGTTAATAAAATTAATGACTATTTTACAGCATTCTCTACATATTATGTATACTCTAGCGATCAAAACACTATGCAAAGAGTATAATTCTTAACAACTTTTTAATTGTTTAGTTTTTGTTTTTAGATTTTGCAACACTGATTATTTGATCACGTGGGAGTGTTTCTATGCGAGCGAATGCTGGAATAGTATCTTACATTATAGACCAGTGACGCCTTCAATTTTTTTACTTCAATGCTGCTTTGCACCAGGTGAATGCCGGAATGATACATTTAACACAAGACATGTGCGCTACTTTCTTCTTTTTCTCTCTCTGTTTATACTAATTGTTTGTAATTTTTTAAAAAAATACTGTTGCTTATTACTGCAGGAATGAACTTGTTTCGGATAATATTTTGTTACTGTATCGATGAACTTTCTTTTCGTTAAAATTCTATGGAAATCGAAATGAACTTGCTGTTTATTCGTTTCTGATTTCATTTAGTTCAGAATTTTCATGTATTGCTTGCACTTTGTTGTTATCACAAAAAAAAAATCTTTGAAAAACGAAAGTTTGTTATTGTATGACTAGTAACGTAAGTAGCTAACAATGCAATTTTCATGCGAAAGGCAAATTATTATGTTTAGATGTATTGAATTTTGAAAAAAAAAAACTTGATTTTTTTCTTTTATTAGAGATAGCACGCACACACGATACACTATCTATATTCAATTTTAAAGAATTATTGCTTTTCAAAATGATATGGACGTGTACTTCTTGTGTGTCACGAAAGAAATAATCAAGCATTATTGTATTACTAATCAACATATTAAATACTTACTTTGACTTTAAATTATTATAATAAATTTGTTATTAAAATTGTTCTAATACTCTTTCATTCTTATCATCATAAATATACGAGGTTTGAGCTATTAATATCACAGTACAAAAGGCATTTGCAGGAACTGTTTCTTCAAAATCCATTATAATTTTTATATTCGTTCTTTCATTTACTACTACTTACTTTCGTTTACTAGTGTTAATAACAAACATGGGACGATTCTCGATAAACTATGTTGGTGAATTGAACATATCAGTATTCTTTTGAGTCACACGCTTAAATGCTGTATAACTATCATACATTTTAAGATAATCAACCTTATCTTATCAGCCAGACCTTATCACTTGGTCTTAATCAGTTATATCTAGATTTAAGTTCTCACGAGGGAATATTTCTTTAAATAAACATTTCTAACTTTGCATTGATCATAGCATCTTTTTGTTGTATATCATCATCACGACTAGTTTAAAAGAGAACAATTACAAAATCTGGCATATCAAACTGCAATGAATTAAACTGTGGGTTGTTACATCAAACTCAAAATAAGAACCAGATACATGTCGCTGAATGCTTTGATATGTATGAAACTGAATTGGTATTTGGGGCTTTCGAAGTATATCAGCTTTTAGTTTCATCGCATAACTCTTTTCATATTCCGCAATTGGCATTGTCAGTTCCATTGAAGTGATCACAAGTTTACCCGCACGAGCTAATGTACTATCATCTAAAGTACCATCCGCTTTCTTTGTTTTCCACCTATAAAATAAAACATTATTATTTGCTCACGAAGAATGGGGAAATCAGTTTGAACTGAAATCTACTAGTATGTGCTACCATTTCTTCTACATTTAATACATAACAAGTGCCTTCCTTGTATGCAACGAAACAAATTTCAAGTATTAAATATTTCAACGGAAGTTAGTGAAAAAACAGAACAAATTCTCGTAATTAAATATAGTACCCCCCACCCCACCCAAAAAAAAAAAGATGGAAAAAATTTGCTTGTGAATATTGCAGTAAATTTATCTCAAAAACGAATATATCGAAGCATATTAAAGCCATGCATTATGATGAACCAAAATCAAAAAAGCAAAAATTCGGTGATAAGTGTATAAGTAGTGCCACACAAAAAGATAATGTGCTCTGTGCAAATAATTGTTGTGACACTATTTCGTTCTTAAACAATACGAAGAACGAATACCTGGAAATATTAAAGGAAGATCTACACGATCTTAATGCAATAAAAGTGAATATTACTCTCTCTTCATTGTTTCAAATTCCAATTAGTGGTGAAGAAAAAATATTTCACGTATCATCGGGTGCGCAAATACTCGTAATAGGTCATGTGTTGCAGGGTATAGATCAAATCTTTTCTCCTATAAGTACAGAACAAGGAGAACGTGCAATGAAAAAGTCCGGGTGGAGTTTGTGTGAGAATCCTGCTCATAGCTTAAAAATTTCAGTGAGTACATTTAATAAATTTGATTCTTTATCGTATATTGAATTACCAAAATGGGTGTGCGATAAAAAGCAGTGATCAACATTCAAAATAATGATGAAAAATGTTTCTTGTGGTGCATCGTGGCAGCATTATATCCTGTTGATAGTAACCCTCATCGTGTATCTAATTATGTGCAATATAAGAGTCTGTTTACACCAGCAATGCGTATCGTGGCGGTTTCTTGTAAACAGGAATTGTCACTTTCTGTAGAACACATGATCATGCACGTAACTAAATGTAGATATAACGAGGCGATGACT
>JAGDQP010000376.1:113856-129286 GCA_022664845.1 Lepisma saccharinum
ATATCGGTGCTAACGTAATGCACCGACGATTTCGAGGATCATAGGAAACCAGAAAAAAGTCGCAGTCAACTGGGTGTAGAAATTCTGCCACGTTTCGAAGCTACCAGCTGTCAAAGCGTTGGAAAATGAATTTTGAGCTTAAATTTTCCAACACCACGAAGAGTAGGACAGATGCGGTCAAATACTGTCAAAGACTTTGAACCTGTTCTATTTAAAAATGTATATTCCAAAATTGTGTGATGGATTTCTCCAAGAAAGTAGGTGATTCCTGGAATTTTTCTTAAGTACAGGTTGGTCGAAATTATCACGAATTAAACGGCTTTCTGTGTCATACGTCACCACCGTCATCCAACCGGGTCATGATATGTATTCGTTTGATTATAAATAATAAAAATATTCCATGAAAATATGCAATTCTCATCTGATGTTTATACAACAACTCATTTTTCAAGAAGATTGTTCCGGTATATTGAATCGACTTCAGATATCGACTTGGTCTAAACGAATTATTGTTTCCTGGTAGAAATGTTAGTTTCGACCCAATTTTACTTAAGACAAATTCTGGGAATCCCCTACTTCCTTTGGGGAATCACTTGGCTTTCATTGCGGAATTTCGAATTATGAATTTTGGGATAGTACAGATTTAAAATCTTAGACGTTGCCATGCCGGATCAGCTCTACTGTTCGTGGTGTTAGAAATATTAAGCTTTAAAGTTCATTTTCCCATGCTTTCGACAGCTTGTAGTTCCAAAACGAGGATAAATTTCCAACAGGTTGACTGAGACATTTTCTTCATTTGTTTGTGTACTACTATCCCTCGAAGTTTGTCGGTTCGGGAGTATCTTAAATTCGGTGTTTAAAGTGAACTGGAACGAACCAGCACGACGTTGCGTTAAGAAATATAGAGCCGGAACGGTGTTTTGTAAAAAAGAAATTTGAGCCACACGTGTCCCTTCAAATAGTAGGAACTGCAAATAACTTAACTGTAATTGTTCTTCCTTACTTTGCATATGAAAATATTTTCCAGAAAAACTGAAGAAAGTAGGGTTACATAAGTTTCCGAAACATTGACGTTGATAATATACAGGGTGTTTCAGGAGGAAAGATAATAATTCTGGGGGTTATTGTACAGGACTAGTACAGCAAAAAAGTTCATATAAATATATTTGTTTTAAGACTTCATTTCAGATATATACTTTCATAAAATTTTGCAAGGGAGACAAGTGAGTAGTAATAGGGTCACTTGGCCCCACTTTTTTGAAAATTGCACGTTTTTCTTGTACCTGGACGATATAGCAAGTAATTGATTTTCCAGAGCTGTACGATACGCAATGTCGCAGTTTTTGGCTACCTATGATAAAAGGCTACGAGCACATTTTCACCATTATTTTGTAAAAGGCTACGAGTATATTTCTCACCCCTATTTAACATAGTAGAGATTACACACACATACATTTTTGCAACACCTATTTTCTACCCTTACGAGGCTCTTTTTTATATTTTCACGCATTCCTTACAAAGGGGTGATAATTATTTATCCCCTATATAACACGGCAGATATTACGAACGCATTTTGACCTAACCCAACATAGGAGTGACATTTAACATAGCACCTTCTCTAGGCTAGCTGACATTTCTCGCATTCCGTATTTAATATTGCATTTCGCGCTCATAAATGCTATGAACCCTTTTTCTTGGCAGTTTGGCCCAATATTTTCGAAATGGCTAAAAATTTCGAAAAATCTCCCCTTATAAACTCCTTGAATCCAAAGCTTAGTGATGATCCAATAAAATTTAGGTAGTTAGAAACCATTAGGCCCAATATCTCAAAAACGGCTGAAAATATCGCAAAAATAAATCGAAAAATCTTCTGTTATAAACCCCTTGTCGTTTCTCATCATAATCTACCTAAATCCAAAGTTTGGTGATGATCCAATAAAATTTAGGCAATTAGAACCCGATATCTCGAAAACGGCTCAAAATATCGCAAAAATAAATCGAAAAATCTTCTGTTATAAACCCCTTGTCGTTTCTCATCATAATCTACCTAAATCCAAAGTTTGATGATGATCCAATAAAATTTAGGCAATTAGAACCCGATATCTCGAAAACGGCTCAAAATATCGCAAAAATAAATCGAAAAATCTCCCATTATAAAGCCCTTGTCGTTTTTCTTCATAATCTACCTAAATTCAAAGTTTGGTGATGATCCGCCAAATTTTGGCAATTAGGAACCATTAGGCCCCGATATCTCGAAAACGGCTTAAAATATCGCAAAAATAAATCGAAAAATCTCCCCTTATAAACCCCTTGTCGTGAAGATATGACCAAAATTTAGCAGTTAAAACCCATTAAGTCCTGATTTCGCGAGTGGCTGTATTGCGAAAATAACCATGACGTCATGGGGAAACCCCGCATATGGCCTTAACCTACTTTCACTCTTTAATCCTGCATTCTGATTAGTTGGCGAAATATATAAAAGCCGAGCGTTTGGTCGGTGCCACCGTCAGTTGCCTACTGACATCCGAAGAGTGAAGATCGTCGTGGAAGTGTTCAGTGTCCAGTGGAGAAGGAAGATCGTCGTGGGATTGCCCAGCGGAGCAGGAAGATCATCGTGGATAGGGTAGTGTCCAGTGGAGAAGGAAAATTCTCGTGGAATAGTGTAGTGCGCAGTGTCCAGTGAAGAAAGATCATCGTGGATAACGTAGTGTCCAGTGGAGACGGAAGATCATCGTGGAATAGTGTAGTGCGCAGTGTCGTCGACCGTCGTAGAGTGAATTGTGCAGCGTCCAGTGGAGTATATTTTTCTGTTGAGTTATGTCAAACTATATATGGTAAACTTTTATTAAATTTATTTTAATTTATTAAAGCTAAAACTTTGTCTAATCAATTTATAGTGATTTATAAATTTAGAAAATGGACCAATTTGATATTTTTTAACAAAATTGATGCTCTATGCACGGAAGTGTTAAATGACGTACAAACAGGTGGAGCGCGTGATAGTAATTCAAAACTAAAAATTATAAGTGAAATACGTAAAATGTATAAAAAATTCAAAAAGGAAGGTAGACTAATAGAAGTACAAATTAATAATCCTCCAGAAAATGAAAATCCTTTAACTTGGGTTATGAAAGGTATTGAAGAGTTATTAGCACACCTCATGCATGGTATTGATAACGACGATCAAGTCGGTCTCACGTTTCGTAATCAAAGCGAGCCTCATAGGTCATTTTGGTTATCGTTTCGACAGGCACGGAATATGTCTGTTGAAAACGTTTTACTCGCTATGGAGAAAGTTGTACAATCCAATGCGCCGTTTCTAAATCAAGAACAATTCCTGGTTAATTTCCATCATGTGCAAAGGCCTAAAGGTGAAGGACGGGTGAAACAAGGGTTGTCCAGTGTTGACGATTATATAAAATCAAATAGAGGTATAGTTGTAATAAAAAATACTCACTGTCTCACCCATGCGCTAGCAGTGGCTATGGGGTTGGCAAATAATATAAATAATAGAAAAGAACAAAAGAAATATTATCATCAACGTAAAAATTTTATGAACACGGAAGTCAATAAGTTGTGTGTTAGAGCAGGGACCACAAAGTTGAAGATATTCAGCGGTTTCAAAATGTGCTAACTGATTATAAAATAACTGTGTATGGGGATTTGTCAGGCAGATTAATTCTATATGAAGGAGTAGGTGGTGGTGATACCCTCATTAATTTATTGTTAACAGACAACCATTATAATGTAATTGCAAGCTTGACGGCAGCATTTTCAACCGTCTATTATTGTGAGAAATGCCATACGAAATATCAAAATACATATCAACACAATTTTGATTGTCAAACTAGTTGTTCAAAGTGTGGGAGTAAACCTCCATGTGTTGATGCGAAATTCTTAATAAGATGTAATGACTGTAATCGATCATTTCATGGTAGAGTGTGTTTCAATAATCATAAGGTTATGCCGTATGGTATGTAAAACTAGAAAACAGTGTAATTTATGATTAAAGGTGTATACATTAACAAAGGATCGTAACCCTCATATATGCGGGGAGAAATATTGTGCAAACTGTCGTAATATGATGCCCCATAATCATTTATGTTTCATGCAGCCAAAAAAAAGCACATAATGTAGCAAATATAATTAGAAAAAAAGCTATGGTAGTATTTTAGGACAAAGAGAGTCGACAAGATGAAACGGTGGATGGGTTAGAGAATGTGTATGGGCACGTACCTAATTTATTAATTTCTCATCATTTATACTATAATTGTATTTCTATAGAGAATATAAAGGTAAATTGCTCTGTGTGTGGTGTAAGAGAGCGCATTTTTAAGGGTGAAGATTGTGTTTTACAGTTTTTAGACTGTCTTGCCGAAAAACGTGTCGGAATAAATAATATAACATGTGTCTGGCATAACGCTAGAGGGTATTATGCCCATTTTATTTTGAGAACAATGTTAAATAGTAAACAGTGGTACCAGATATTATTATGAAAGGTTGTCAGCTACTTAGTATTCAATATAAGCAATTAAGGTTTATTGATTCACTTAACTTTTTGCCTATGGCACTGGTCAAATTGCCCCAAGCGTTTGATCTTCCCTCAACTAAGGGATATTTCCTCGACTTTTTTAACACAAAAAACAATCAAAATTATTGTGGTCCTCTGCCTGACAGTTCATTCTATGGCGTAGATAATGTGCATAAAGAAGAACGTGATAAGTTTATGATGTGCTATAAAAATCTGGGGGAGAAATATACTTTTAACTTCCAGGAGGGATTAATTAATTATTGTAGGCAAGGTGTCAATATATTACGATTGGCATGCTTGAAATTTATGGAACAATTTGACCTTGAGACAAAGGTTAACGCCCTCCTGGAAGCAATTAGTATAGCAAGCGCATGCAATTTAGTATATCGTGGTAATTATTTAAGGCAAAAACTATAGGAATTATACCAAGAAAGGGTTATCGATGGAGTGATATCCAGTCGGTCGAAGCAATACAATGGCTTGTGTGGGAAGAAAAGGAAAGGGAGATAAAAATAGAACACACGGGTAATGGAAAAGAAAATATAGTGCGAGGTAATTTTAAAGTGGATGGCTATTGGAATGATACGAAGAACGGAAAAGAACATATTTGGGAGTATGAAGGCTGT
This sequence comes from Lepisma saccharinum, assembly GCA_022664845.1. Taxonomy (NCBI): domain Eukaryota; kingdom Metazoa; phylum Arthropoda; class Insecta; order Zygentoma; family Lepismatidae; genus Lepisma; species Lepisma saccharinum. The sequence goes on from JAGDQP010000376.1 coordinate 119,014, forward strand.
TTCTCTCACGGTTGTCGTATGTGTTATCGGACCGGGCGGGACAAACCGCTCCATAATAATCCTTTCAGTACAATGAATATAAAATATGAAAATATAATGGCCAAGGTGAAAAGATTAGAAGAATTAGGATATATTGTGCACACCATGTGAAGGTGTCAATGGAAAACACAAATGAAAAATAATGAAAATATTTCTAGATATGTTAAAAACCACTCGTCATGCAGAAAAGAACTGATGAATCCGTGTGACACTTTATACGGGGTGGCGGACAAACAAGGTGAAATTACATTATAAGATTAAGGAAGGGGATAAAATTAAATATTTGGACGTTGTTCCCTGTACCCTTTCTGTAATAAGATAAAAAAATACCCCGTGGGGCATCCTACACATATTTATGTAGGAAAAGAGTGTCCGCCCATCGACCAAATTGAGGGAATAGTAAAATATACTATTCTTTCTCCAACCGAATTGCAACACCCTGTGTTACCATATCGGTCTGGGGGTAAGTTACTATTCCCTTTGTGCAGAGCGTGCGCGGATTCGTTAAATCAGGGTGATTGTACACATAATGATAATGAGCGTGCCATTACCGGTACTTGGGTAGTAGATGAGGTTCGCAAAGCGGTTGAAAACGGATGTAAGGTGGTAGAAATGCATGAGCCGTGGCGTTCTAGGGTTGAACAATATAATCCTGTTAAGAAAGAAGGTGGTCTATTTACAGAGTATACGCGTATTAATAAGTTTCTAAAAACAAAAACAGAGTCTAGCGGCTGGCTTGCGTGGTGCACGACTGATGAAAAGAAACAGGAATTTATAAGCAGCTATTATGACAAAGAAGGTATTAAGTTGGATCCGGACAAAATATGTATAAATAAAGGTCGTAAGAGTTTAGCTAAATTAGCACTAAATAGTTTTTGGGGTAAATTCGGTCAGAAAGAAAATTATAGTCAAACATCAACAATAACTGACCCGGTGAATATTTTAATAAGTTAGCCAAACCAAATATTAAGGTTCACGAAGATATTCAAATTAACGAGGACACGTTAATTTTAATTTGGCAGTATATCGATAGCGCGAGTGTACCACACACCAATACAAATGTGATAATAGTTGCTTATACTACTGCCCACGCTCGTCTGGAGCTCTACAATTATCTGGATAAATTAGGTAAATACTTGCTATACTATGATACGGATAGTATAATTTATGTAGGACTCCAGACGGGCCAAAGTTAGAAACAGGTGATATGCTTGGTGAACTTACTAACGTGTTACAAGCATACGGTGTTGAGGCGTTTATTAGTTGAGGCGTGAGTTCTGTTCCGGAGGCCCCAAGAACTATGAATTTGAAGTATACAACCCCGATAGTGGGGAAAATTCTTGTGTAAAGTTTGAGGAATAACACTCAATTATGAAAATTCTAAAAAAAAATTCCAAGAAAATAAAAGAGATGATACTTAACAACGCTCCACCTGTTCAAGTCTTTAGCAAAAGAAAGATTACTCGCATGAAAGATCATAATATCGTTTCTCCCGGAAAAGGAAATTTATCAGTTGGTGTACACGAAAAGAAAAAGATGCGCTGATAATTATGATACGGTTCCATACAGTTTTAAAAGACAACGAATAGATTAAATAACTTATTATGGTATAGTACCTATTTTTTCATGGATAGAGAAGAAGAAATAATGGATAATCAAATTTTAAATCATTATTATTATTTTAATGAAATTAAAATATGTGTTGGTCTTGCATATGATGATAATGCGGGGACATTTTCTGTAGTTATTAGTTTACATAATTACTACGATCCTATACGCTTTTCTCTCAAAGAGTGTTATTTTTATTACTCAAAATATATTCCATCAGGCTAGAGGTATTAAATTGTACTATATAGTATATTTTAAAAATCCTAGAGACCAGGCTCAAATTAATTACCTGGCACGTCAATTGTATCCAGGTAACGCAAAGTTTATTCAGGAAGCCTATCAAGATGAAACCCAAAATGCTCACGATTACCTACTATTTTATTTAAAACAGAATACTCCCGATGAGCAGCGTGTTCAAACAAATGTTTTCACCTTGGATTCATTCAATTATGTTTATGTGCCTGTAAAAATAATACTAACTTCAATATTTTATATATTTTAACAACAATTTTTTTACAATAATAGACGTAAAAATGATTAATAAGCAGTACGCACACGTACTAAGACTTTTAGCAAAGGCAAAACCTAAACCACACAAGGCAATATTACAAATTGCAGATTCCGAATTAATTCGCTCTAGTTGTGAATGTTCCTATAACGTATTGCAAGGAAACGTTTTATTAAATAAAAAGGAGAAAAATAAATTGCGGAAATATATCAAAATCAGCTTAGGTATTTGGTAAAGAAAGGACCGACGCTGAAACAAAAGAGAAAACGTATAATTGTACAAAAAGGTGGTTTTCTCACTGCATTGCTTGCACCCATTCTAGGAGGTTTACTATCTAGTTTGTTTAAATATTGCAGCATGCGAAAAAACTTATTTTAATATAGCACGAAAAATTACATGATTATCAAACTATATCTAATCTCAATGGCGAGATGAAAGAAATTTTAAATAATAAGAGTATGAGTGTAGAAGAAAAATGGGTACAATATAGAGAGGTATTGTAAAAACATTTACGCATTGTTAAAAACCGGTATCAACAACAACTACTGCACGGGGTGGTGCGGAGGAGGAGGAGGAGGAGGAGGAGAATGAGGAAGAGGATGATGATGAGATAATATCTACCCTCCCCGAAATTGGCCTGAGTAAAGCTAGACCTTTATTACGTAAATAAAAACAAAATCCCGATATTCAATATATATGGTAAATCAATTCCTGGTGATAATATACATTTAATATCTGATTTTGTTAGGTGTCGTAAGAAAAATATTCCACCCACCGGTTGGGAACAATTTGCCTTACTATTAGAAAAATCCAATATACCCTTAGAGTATATTGATAACTTTCAACTAACACAGTATATTTGAAAGCTGACAGCAGCAACAGCAACAACAAAAAAGAAGAGGAGGAGCCGGAGCCATCACATAAACGTAAAATAGCTGTCAATTGGCGCAACTATAAACTATGAAGAAGTTAGCTAATATTTACTATGACCCTTCACACCCTACCTCGTTTTCAACAACTATAAAGAAAGCTATTGAAAGCTATAAAGAAATCAATACCTTTACACAGGGTGGAACAATAGTTAAAAGAACAACCGACATATACACTGCATAAACCAGCACGTAAACGGTTTTAACGGAATCCCTATCTTGTGTTCAATATTGACGATCAATGGCAAGCTGATTTAAACAATATGCAAAGTCTACAAAAATATAATGATGGGTACCGGTATATTTTAACAGTGATCTATTTATTTAGTCGCTATGCATGGGCAGTACCTGTCCGTAATAAAACTGGTGAAAATATCATAAAGGCATTCGAGAAAATATTTGCATCCACCCCCAGACGTAAACCTCTGCGGCTACAAACAGATAAAGGTAGAGAGTATATTAACAGACGATTCCAGGCGTACTTAGAAAGCAACATATTCATTTTTTCACAACCGAAAACCCCAATATTAAGGCAAACCACGTAGAACGTTTTATTTATTTATTTAGTGATAACACAACAGGCAATGGCCTAATTATAGTGTTGAGCTTTACAAAGTAGTTGTACAGAGTTTATTGATAATTGCATCTCTAAATTCTTTAGGCGACATAAAGCATACGTCCAGATCATTGTGAACTGTACAGAATTTGTTATATACAGTACAAATTCTCCAGATTGGTGACCTCATCAAGATATTGGTTCTTGCCTTTTTACAGTGGAAGAGACCAGTATTATTAACGCGAGTTTTAGATGATGGGTTACGAAACTGTAATGTTGAAACTAAATCCATACAATCTAACTTATTTTGAAAACTTTCTTGAAGAAATAACAGATCAGCAATGTTGCGCCTTTGTTCTAAGCTCTGAATATTAAAGTTCTCAATGACTGCATTGTAACTATCATAAGCAGGATAGATTCGAGTTTCTTTAAAAGTCAGGAATTTAAGAAATTTTGATTGGATTTTCTCTAATTGTTGGTAATGTTTCAATTGATATGGATTCCAAATAGAAGAAGCATATTCTACCTTGGAGCGAACATAAGCATAGTAATTTTTTTCCAATGTTGATATATTGTTGAATTCTCTTCCCGTCCGAATTACGAATCCTAGTAACTTCAAGACTTCATTTGTTATATTTGTAACGCGTATGTTAAAATTCAATTTCGAGTCAAAACTGACACCAAGATATTTAAGTACAGTAGGTCTGTTTAGTACAATTTTATTAATGGAATAATCAAATTGATGAGTGGTTTTATTTCTATTAAATGATAATACTTTACATTTACTTATGTTGACTCCAAGTTGATTAATAGCACACCGGTTTGCAATATTATCTAAGCTTTGCTGATGCAGTCTCCGATAGAGATGACTTTTGTATATATTTTTAAGTCATCTGCAAATAACAATTTTTCATTATCAGGCACATAATCAGGAAGATCATTAACAAATAATAATAATAATAAAGGTCCTAGGTTCGAACCCTGATTAACTCCTGAGAATGCAGAATATTCATATGATTTGCATTCTTTATAGACAACTGATTGCTTGCGATTTGTTAAGTACGAATAGAGGAGCCTAATCACAGTGGGTGAGAAGTGATAGTGATTTAATTTTTCCAGTAATATATTAACTCTGTCAAATGCTTTCTCAAAGTCAATATAAATCACATCAACTTGGTTGCCTTCGTCCATCGAATTTGCTATGTAGTCCGTAACAATTGCTAAGTTTGTTACCGTTGATTTCTAAGAAACAAAGCCATGCTGCTTAGCTGAGATAACTGGTTGAATATGATTACTAATTCTCTTGTATAAGATCTGTTCAAATACTTTTGCAAAAGTTGGTAATATTGCAATTGGCCTGAAGTCATTAATGTATCTACTATTATTAGATTTTGGGATAGATAAACCAGGGCAGATTTCCATTTGTCGGGGTAAGTACATGTTTTTAGGGATAAGTTAAATGCTATCAATAGGGGATATTTAAATATATCAACACATCCCTTAACTACATATGATTGTATGCCATCAGAACCAACTGTCGTCTTCGATTTTAAATTTCTGATAGCATTTTCAACTTCCTTTAGTTGAATTTGTTCAATGCACAGTGTCCCTATTTCATCATTTCTATTACTAACAGCATCACCATTAAGATTATTATATGTGTGAGAGGAGGATAGAAATACCGATTGAAAATACTGAGCGAATACATTCCCTATCTCATCATTGCTAGACAACTCCTGACCTTCAAATCTTAATACATTTGGCGGTAGGTGCCTTTTTTTATTTTTGATAAAGTTCCATAGTTCGCTCGAGTTGGAATTGATATTATTTTCAAAATTAATTATAAAACTGTTATAGGCAATTCTAATGTCCTTCTTAATTTCCCTACGTAATCGAGCAAACTCTTGATAGAAAGGTGTTGAGTTCATGGTTTTGACCCTGGATTGTTTATGATAATATGCCTTGACCTTAAGGTTTCTAATAATATCATTGGTGAAACAACACGGATAGTTTGAAACAGTACTTATTTTACTGGAAACACACCTATCAAATATTTCATAAACAATATCATAGAATTTACTCACTAGGTCATTAACATTCTGATACACTTGTAAGAATTCCCAATCGATAGCTTGTAGTTCCTGATACATCAGAAAATTTGCCTTCCTAAAATTGTAATAATGTGTTACTTTTGTGCTTTTCTTTCTTGACCTTTCTGTTAACTATGTCTATTATTATAGCTGTGTTATGGACAGAGGCGGCGTTTGGGGTGGCAACTGGGGCAACCGCCCCAGGCCCCGCGCTTAGGGAGGCACCGCGTTCCGAGTTGATATTTTTCTTACTCAATGATATAAAAGTTGATTTGTAAAAAAAAGTTTACGAATAAACTAGTTTGTATAGTTTCCATGTGAAATGCAATGTGGAATGGAAATGAGTAAAGAAGCACTTGTAATTAGCAATGCAGTTTTTAAAATATATTGTACTTTCTTTAATTAAATTATGTCTGATTTTTTTTTCATAAGGAACCGTTGTTCATTAAAAAAGAGAATATTTAGTAATAAATTTAGGGTTAGGAATGAAAGGAAGAAGTGAGAGAAAGCATTTAGGGGGAAGTTGCTTACTGCTTTATCGGCTTTAGATGTAACATTTCGGCGCTCAGCGATTTTTACTTGTACTTTGGCCCCGCGGGGTCATTATTGCCCTAGGCCCCGCGCTCACCTAACGCTGCCTCTGGTGACGGATATCTTCCGGTACAAACGGTAACAATTCTCTAATAACTTCAACATTTTCAAGATTTGACAGAACTAGATCTATTGTGCGATTAATATTATTGGCAACATTGTTGAACGATCTCAAATCATAAAAAGTTATAAAATTATATAAATTTCTACACTTTAAACATGTGCTTTGTTCAAAATCAAATTCGGTACCGGTTATCTCCGGTAAATTGAAGTCACCAATGTGGAGAATAGGACTGCCTTCCGGACAAGTGGATTCAATGCATGCAAATAGATTAACATACAAATCTATACCTGAAACCGGTTCAAAATATACAACACAGATAAACATTGGTCTCCCCTTTACAGTTATTCTAGCAATCAGACACTCATATTGATCATCACAACTATTCAATAAACACATATTGTATTATTTTTCAAGAGCCGAGATAAGTACCCCTCCCCCCTTGACTTTCCAGTTTTATTAATATTGCGATCCTGTCTTAAAACAGTATACCTATTATCAAATAATTCACTGTCATAATGAGTTTCATTATTCCACGTTTCAGTAATTGTAATAATATCGTAATTATTTGCTATTACACTTCACAAAAAGTCATTTGTTTTACCAAGCAAGGATCTAGCGTTCTGATTGTAAATTCGCAAGGGTTTCCTTGTTTCACTAAAACCACTAGTTATATTTGGAAAATGACTGTACACTTCACTGACTTTAGATAAGGAAAACTTACCCTTTCCCCCTTCACATTCCTTTCTTTGTCAAACTTTGTTCCTTGGGGCCAAGGTTCAACGGGTGGCTCTCGTCATTTGTCTCTTATCGCTAGGGGTGGGGGCCTACTGACTGAAAAACGAAAGGAAATATGATGAGCGGAAATGACAGAGGGGGGGGGGTATGAAGACACAAGAGGTTAGCAAAATCCGAACTGCTTAACAGCAAATTACAATGAAAGAATATCAAACCAATTATGACACTTCCTTTTCTATTATACAAACAGAGATTCTTTTGCTGGGCCAAACATATCATCAACAGAATCTGGATGATTGTGAACATTTTTCATTTCGAAGCAAGTTGGCGTTCCGTTTTCGTGCGGTATTCTAAACTGGTGTCGGGGATCGAACCCGTGACCTCTTGAATACTAGTCGGTGAATGTTCCGTAAATTCAGAAAGAAAATGAGAGACATCTTGGATAAGTCTCATCTCTTGCAAGATTTCTGCTTCCGCGAGTGCAATATCATCCACTTCTCCTGTCTGTGAGGCGTCCGGGATGACTTCACTCGGCGAACTCTTCTCTGAGAGCGGTTTGATACGATGGATGGCGATCAGATCCTGTTTTCTTCTTTTATTTGAACCATCGTAGCGAACCAGGTAAGAGTTTGCATCTTTTTGTTCTATGATAGTAGCTGGAATATCAAAAAGACCTCCTAATGTTTTTGATATTTTAGGCTTTGGAGTGCAATCTTTGATTAATACTTTGGTGCCAGGAAGATATACAGGGTGTGACGTATGCTTATCGCTGTATTTCTTCTGACGTAAAAAACGTTTATGCAAGATTTCATGAGCTGTTTGTCGAACAAATCTAAATGATCGAAGCGATCTTTGTTGGAAATGTTCACTGGAGGCGTTCCAAGAGCTATGTCACTGGGCAGAATAGGATAGAACCCGTGTAACATAAAGAACGGTGAGGTCTGCAACCCGAAATGCATCGAACAATTATAACTGAACGTTGCACTGTAGTACAGATGACCAGGAATTCGGTTTGTGGAGAGTTGCAGGACGCATAAGATTCATAAGAGAGCTATGAAAACGTTCAACAACACCAACGGTGTAGTGTGCATCAGTTTGACAAAACGAGAGCTTCACTCCTGTTTTCTGGCACAATTCCTTAATAATCTCTGAGGGATGTGGTGTAGATCGATCCCAAGAAATACGCTTTGGTAACCCATAATGCATAAACACTATGATGAAGCGCGTTAGCAATCGTTTCTGCAGTCACAGTTCTGACAGTAACTGCTATGGCGAACCTCGTATATACATCAATAATCACTATTATGCTCTCGCATTGATTACTAGGCGTCATCGGGCCCTTCTCGTCCATCATTAAATGGGAAAAAGGGGCTCATCTATGTCATGGGTCTGTAAAGTATGAGGCTTCTTCCCTGTTAACGGTTTTCCCATCTGACAAGGAAGGTATGCTTTGGTATGCATAAAAGTTTTCTTCTTCAGGTCCGGGAAAAAATATTTGCCAGAAATCAAAGCAAAAGTTTTGGATGGAGAGAGATGGGAGGTTGTTATGCCATCGTTGTGTATCTCCATGATAACTTTTTCTTCTAAAGAAACTGGTATGCAAGGTAACAAACGCTTACGATTCACAAATCTATGAATTCTGTATAATACGTTATCCAGAATTTCATATTGCTTAAAAACTTTGAAAAATTTTGAGCCATAATTATGTACTGTTTGAGGATTCAAAAGAATTTTGATGACAGTTCCAAAATATTCATCTTCTTTCTGTAGTTGCGGCAAATTAATGTCAACATCTTCGTAAGTCAATACATCTGCAGCATCCAAGCATTCGTCCTCATCTTGTGTCGCAGGTGGTGGATCCACAGGATACTTACTGAGCGCATCGACCAATGAATTTGAAACTCCTTTCACATGTCGAATTTCAAAGTCGAATTGCTGAAGAAAAAGAGAAATCCGACCTAATTTTCCTGTCAAGTTCCGACTGGTTTTGACGTGAGAGAGAGCGAAATTCTCCGTGAACGTTAAGAACTTTATGCCATAAAGGTAGAATTTAAAAGATTTGAAAACATAAAAAGCGCCAGCTGCTTCTAAATTGAATACATCATAGTTTTCTTCTCTTGGAAAGAGCTTTCTTGAGCAATACGCCACTGGATGCAATAAGCCGTCATCATCCATTTGCAGGAGGCACCCACCAATTCCATGGTAGCTGCTATCAAGAAAAACATATGGGGTCTGATTGGGTTTGAAAGGCATCAGAACGGGCGCAGAAGTGACCATTTCCTTCAAATTTTGAAACTGAGATTCGCATTCGGAATTCCATTCAAATTTTACGTTCTTTTTGAGGAGTTGAGTAAGCTTAGAAGTGTGTTTCGCAAAGTGTTCGAAATGAGAGCGAAGAAAATTTAAAATTCCAAGAAAAGAGCGTACATGCTTTTTGTTTTTAGGAGTAGGGAAGTTCAAAATAGCGGAACGGATTTTTGGAGCGATTTCGATGGAATTCCCAGAAACAACTCTTCCCAGAACTTCAAGTTTTTCGTACAGAAAAAACAACACTTTTTTGGTTGAAGTCTGATATTGGCATATCGTATACGTCTAAAGAGAATCTCAAAAACCTGAAGAGACTGAGAAAAATCTCTAGTGTGTACTATAATATCATTCGCATATGTACTTAAAACTGACGATGGAATATTTGCAGCTATCATCATCATCATCTTGTTTAACTGCGATGGACTTGTCTTGAGGCCTTGAGGGCAAACATTGAAATGATACTTTCCACATGATGCAATGGTGAAATCCGTCTTATGCCTAGAGTCTTCAGTGAGCGGAACACTAAAGAACGAATCGGTCACATCAAAACTAGATAGGTATGTGTTCCCTGAAATGTTTGCTAAAATATCGTCCATCTGAGGATAAAAATAAGATATGTTTTTCGTAATTTTGTTCAGTGCCCTGAGGTCAGCCAATAAACGATACTTAATTTTGTCTCTTTTCTTGATGAGAAAGATCGGATTACTCCATTCAGATCCAGGGCATCTTTCAATCACTTTTTGAATGCAAAGCCGGTCAAGTTCCTTCTTAATTTGATCCCTGAGTTGCAATGGTAAGGGAAATTGCTTAACATTCACAGGCTGTTCATCTCCTGTATCGATGTGA
>JAGDQP010000376.1:129686-163324 GCA_022664845.1 Lepisma saccharinum
CATCCGGGTATTTTGAGAGTAGGTCTAGAAGTTGTGTTTTTTGATCAAGAGTAATGTCCGGATTAAAGGAAAACAATTTTGAATCAAAATATTGTGAATGAGATTCAATTCGGCTTTGGATTTCCTTTTCTTCTTCTTCTGACGCACACATCCAATCCGGGTCAGGAATGTCCAATAACGAAGCGGTAGGGTCATGTTGAAATTGAGAAACAATTTCATCTGCACTAGGATGACCCAAAGAAGTATAACGACTTATAATGACTGGATGATCTGTCGGATTGTAAACTAAAATTCTGGTACTTTCCTTGTCATAAATTATGGATGGGACCATAAGACCAGAAGTTTTTTCAAAGTCACTGTTAGGTTCAAACAAAAAGGTTTCATTATTCTTCGTGAAATTAACAAGTTTGACAGGTACGTACGCGTGTTTCTTAGATTTGATCTTTACCCACCGTGTGGAAATAAACATAGGTCTTTCCTGTACAGAAATAGCTTGAAAAATAATTTCCGGAACAGAATAACAAGCTTTGGATGGACCTATAAAGACACTGTCTGGGGGACGACCAACATACATAATACTAATGACTTCTCTTCGTAGATCGATCTTACAATATTGAAAGAACAAAAAGTCAGACCCAATAATAGCATACTGTTTATCCACTTCACACACACGAAACGGATGCTTGAAAACCTTCCCATCAATCTTAAAATACAATAAAGGAATCTGTTTACAAATAAAACGATTCTCCGAAACACCTTTAATTTAAGTGGGAATATACAAAAGTTTGAGATTCTTGGGGAGAAGAGAGCGTAATATCATAGAGACCGTAGCTCCCCCATCGATTAAGAAATCAATGGGCCTTTTTCCTATAAAACCTTCAACATAGGATAACCTATTAGAGGCCTTGAGAGGAACTTCAAATTCTAACTCAGAACACCGGTCTCTGCTGTGCTGAGAACTTTTTAGTTTTCCGACTGATTTGAAGGACTATTTTGTTGCTGGGATTGAGTCTTTGCCAAACAATATTTTGCAATATGATTCAAGCCATTGCATTTGTAGCATTTGATAGAACCATTATTTGAGGAACCTTGTTGTTTATTACGCTTGTAATTAACATTATTGTTGTTTTTAGGCATTTGTTTATTCGAAGAACCGACCTCCATTTGCAACACCAGATCAGACAATTTACTACACAATGTATCTATGGAAGAAGCCGCTTGAGGTTGTTCGTTTACTTTTTGAGCATGCTGTATCGGCAATTGAGAGCGCAATTGCTGTACTTCGTTTTGCAGTTTCAAAATTAACTCTGATTTGACTGAGGCGAAGACTGATTTTGCGCAGAAAATGAAGGTGTTTGAGCATTGAAAAAAAGAAAAACTGACGAAGAAGGACCTGCCGCTTGAAATTGAGACTGTGTTGTTGCTGTCTGAGGCAACAAATACGGATTTAGTGGCACTGGAGAATGATGAAGCGGCAATAACGGCGAAGAAAGAGGGGTGTGGGAGGAAGAAATTGTCGGTGCAAGTTGAGATGCAGGATTTAAAAGTCGGTGCATTGCATTTCTTGCATTTCTTCTTTTTGACGCTGCCAGACACTGTGATTTTTCTTGTTCCTATTCTGTAGAATTGACAAAAGCTCTTTAATGTCCGTGATTTTCTTATCAGCGACGTGGGAAAGCAAATCTGAGCGCAAGCCATTTATGACATGGTACAAAACATCCTGGTTAGTAGCTTGAGGCATGTAGGTTTTAACCAGCTTGGCTTTACTTAAAACATAACTATCAGTAGGTTCATTAAAAGACTTTTTTTCTGTTTCTTAACACTTCTTCAGTCTTATACGGATTACTAGCACCTCTAGAAACTTCAGTGAATGTTTGCTTGAGAGAATCATAGGTCAATGGTTCTGCTGCATTTGCTGACTGAGACAGAACATGGTACAAATCGAGTGCTTTGTCAGTTAAAGACGAGCAGAACATTGAAAGTTTCCTTTCCGCAGACCAATTCTGTTGATCTGCCAAGTTTTCAAACAAAATAAAGAAATTATCTATAGCAGACGGGTCAATACCTGAGAATTTTGGAATAGGTCTTAATTCCGCTAATTGTTCTACCAAAGATGGTATAACAGGAGGGGGGTGGTTCTCGTTCGGCATTTCGACTGACTTGCAAAAAACTGAGGGAGACGAGCTTAGCGATTTAGAAAGGGAAAAACTTAATGAATCTGAAGGAGAAACTGAAGGGGGTGAAGTTGGGGAAACAGAAGCGGAAGAACTTTGAGAACCAGAAGGGGATGAAAACAAGTAGTTACGTAAATTAGCTAAAAGCGCTGCTTTCGATCTTGTAAGGATCGGAGATCGAACAGGAGACTTCGAACGTACACTACGAGAATTACTCATAAACTCAGAGAGAGAAAAAGGAAATATAGAGGGTGGAGGGAAATAGAGAGTTCTCAAGCAACTAACAGAACATACTAAAGACCAGCGAATAGAGAGGAGGTTTCAAATTCCATCTCCACTATTTTGACTTAAGTCAAAATTAAACAAAGTGTAAGGGGGCCTTTAGGAATACATCTCCACCATCTTGACTTTAGGTCCTCTTTGAGAGAGAAACATAAAGTTTTAGGTATTTGTTGCTCATTGGAAAGAAACTCGCTAGTTTTAAGCAAAAGCTTTACTTAAATAAGAGATAGCGCAATAACACCTAATTTTAGGATCATGGGCCATGGTCTACGATATAAAGATAATATGTGCTTTTTTTTTCATTTCACTTACCACCCAAGCGATGTTCCAGTTGCCAAGCCAACCAGCGAAGAATCAGATTTCGGGATTGAACCTCAGTCTCTTAGGTGCGAGGAGACATCGTAGTCCTGCTTTAAAACCAAGACATGACCCACGCTAAGATCTTCTATGGCCAGAGTAGCACTGAGTTCAATATTTAATGATCTTGAGTGCGATAGTCGGACGATGTTTGGAGAATCGAGACTAGCAACCGAATGTTCTTGCCAGCTTCATCCAACCCTTCATGACCTCCTCACTTTCCATCTGCCTGACGTCACAAACACTTCCTAGAGGTTCATTCCATTCCAAACACTGCAGAATTGTCAATGTGACATACACAATATGCGGAAGAGTTTCTTCATACAAGATAAAACAGACCATAAAGAATTCTAACTATATGAAATACAACTAACTTGCACAAATTGAAATGATGAAACAAGAAGGCGATGACTGGAAGGAGCGAAGAATTGAGAAAGAGGCTGGCTTGGCTGTAAAATACCAAAGACGAAATGAAATGCTGTGCTTCCCAACCTTCCTAAAATCCATATTATCAATAATATATATATATATACCCACTTTGCTTCGCTGGGAGCGCTGCCCCCAGACCCCCGTAGGAGGTTCGCCCCCAACTTCAGTGTTCTTGAGAGGATGCGCCTCCTTTATCTTAACCAAAATCTCCCTGCAACACTACACCACCATGGTGTCCGTCTGTACCCCCAAAGGGGAGGTTTGTCCCATTTATTGTAACCTACTCTTGGTCATACACCTTCAAAGAAAATTTCGTTTCTCCACCTTCAATGATTTGGAAATTGGGTTTTGGGGGCGGTCATTTTGGATCCAAGTTGACGATTTTTTGAAAGTTTTCTTATATTGTCGTGACCTACTTGTGATGGTACATATTCAAGTAAAATATCATTTATCCAGTTCAAACGGTGTGCAAAATGGGATTTTGGGCGCTCATTTTGCATCCAAGATGGCGACTTTTCCCAAATGTTGTAATATTTCCCTAAACTACTCGTCATAATGAACATGTTGTATGCCAAATTTCGTATCTCTAGCTCAAACGGTGTGGAAAATGGAATTTTAAGTCCGCCATTTTGGATCCAAGATGGCGTCTTCGGATACATTATGTAATATTTTAGTAACATACAAGTGATAATGTACCGTGTTACCAAATTTGATATTTCTAGCTGCAGCCGTTTGGTCTGTGTATTCTAAACAACAATGGGTTCGGCGGCCATATTGGATCCAAGATGGCGACTTTTTCAACATTTCGTAATATTTTCATGAACTACTAGTGACAATACACCTTTATGCCAAATTTCGTATCACTAGCTCAAACGATATGGAAAATAGATTTCTTGCTTCCGCCATTTTGGATCCAAGATGGCATCTTTGAACTTATTAGGTAACATTTTCGTAATCAAACAGTGATTTATGCCAAATTTTATTTCAATAGCCCCAGCGGTTTAGGCTGTGAATTCTATACAACAATGGGTTCGGCAGCCATTTTGGATCCAAGATGGCGAATGATTTTGCTCATTAACGAACTTAACCGAGCTATTAAGCCTAGAAACAACATATAAAAATTTGGTTCAAATATCTTCAAAATTATGGCCGCTAGCGTGTTAATATATAAATATATATATATATATATTAACACGCTATAAAGCATATTGAGAACAAACTTTTTGATGGCGACATACATGGTGCTGTCAGATTTCTAATTTCTGAAGACAGCTTCGCTCCATCAGACCCCACCATTTCCAGAGCCTTAAAAGAAAAACATCCTCCGCACCCTTATGCATTTGTTCCTCCTAACTTAATAGATCATAATATTGATGTCAATAAAGTTACGTCCAACGAGTTACTTAAGGCGCTTAAATCATTCCCTACAGGTTCAGCTGGAGGGATAGACAGCATGCGTCCTTCAATCCTAAAAAATTTAATACTTCAAGACTCTAAAGATCGCCTTACCAAGGTTATTTGTTATTTTCTTTCTATGATCTTATCAGGAGAAGTGCCCATAGTAATAAGGCCATTTTTCTTCGGGGCTTCTCTTATAGCACTCAAAAAGAAATGTGGAGGTATTAGACCAATCGCTATAGGGAACACATGGAGAAGACTTTCTTCTAAAATTATATGCGGAAGAATTAAAAATCAGCTAATTCAGCACCTTTCTCCACACCAACTTGGAGTAGGCATTCAACATGGAGCAGAAGCTGCTGCACATACTGCGCGCATATATTATTCATACCCTCACCAGAAGCCTAAAGCCTTCCTTAAGATTGACTTCAAAAATGTTTTCAATGAAATAGACAGGCAAGCAATGCTCACAGTTGTCAAGGATAATTTTCCTTCTATCTATCCATATGTGTTTCAAAGTTATGCTCAAGCCAGCTATTTATTTTATGGCAATGATATCATATTATCTCAAAGAGGAGTACAGCAGGGGGACCCTTTAGGACCTGCATTATTTTCAATGACTCTTCAACCGATTGTCAATAATATCAACACCGACTTGAATATATGGTACTTAGACGATGGAACCATAGCTGGAGATCCGGATACTATATTAAATACATTAAAGGATATCCATAAGAAGGCAATTACAATTGGTCTTGATCTTAATTTTTCAAAATGTGAGATTGGCTTTTTAGAAAATACATTCGAACAAACACACATACTTCTCACAATGTTCAACGAAGTGGCTCCAGGCATTCAATTAATGTCTCCGTCAAATGCTTTTCTTCTAGGTGCTGCCCTCTCTACTGACGCAAGGAGATCCTTATTAATTGGGAAAATAGCCACACTTGAAACGTACTTTTCACGTGTTTCATCGATCACTGCATACTCAGCATTTTATTTACTAAGATCTTCTTTTACCATACCAAGGTTATTATATTTTCTGCGTTGTTCGCCTTCTTGGAGAGAAGATGATCTACTCGAACGTTACGATAACACCATTAAATATGGTTTAGAATCCATCCTAAATTGTTTCCTTCCTGACCACACATGGCTTCAGGCTTCTCTCCCTGTCAATTTTGGAGGATTAGGCATTCGTCGCGCCTTAGATTTGGCTATTCCCGCCTTCTTGGCTTGATTCTATGGTTCCCGATGCCTGATAGAATCACTTCTCCACAATGATATCAGTTCTCATGGGGATTCTGAAATTGAGACTTGCTCTTCAACTTGGTCATTATTAGTTGGATCATTCTTGCCCGAACTCGATACTAGATCAAAGTAATTTACATGGGATGAACCAATTATCAAATCACACCTCTCCTTTTTACTTCAAACTGCAGAAAACTTAGAAGACAAAGCCAGAATAATTGCCGCGTCTTCCTTCGAAGCAGGTGCTTGGCTCAAAGCTCTACCTTCGCCCCCTCCCGGCCTTCACCTCAGTAATGAATGTTTCCGAATAGCAGTTGGAATTCGCCTGGGTGCAGATATTTGTGAAAGTCACAAATGTCAGGCATGTAAAAATGAAGTAAATAAAAAAGGATTACATGGCCTTTCTTGTTTCAAAAGAGCAGGTAGACATCCTCGTCACTCGAATGTTAATGAGATTATAATGAGATCACTAATCTCAGCTGGCATTCCTGCAGTACGAGAACCTATTGGATGTAGCAGAACAGACGGTAAAAGACCAGATGGGATGACTCTGTTACCCTGGAAGAGAGACAAACCGTTAATTTGGGACTTCACTTGCTCAGACACGTTCGCTCCATCCAACCTCCCTTTTTCCTCAATCCAGGCGGGAAATATCGCCAGTCGAAAAGAAGCGGAAAAAAGAAGAAAGTATAATAATCTTGCACAGAAGTACCATTTCATACCCATTGCTATTGAATCCAGTGGTTCATGGGGAAAAGAAGGCCTCAACTTCATAAAAGAAATAGGTAAGCGTATCACAGAATCATCTGGTGATGATAGAGCAAGCACCTTTCTTATCCAAAGAATAAGCATGGCAATTCAAAGAGGTAATGTAGCTTCAATTCAGGGAGCCATACCAAAAGGCAAGGAATTAGATGAGATATTCCTAGCGTAATTTTGATTTATTTGACGGAACGTTTGTCATTATCCATAATTATAAGTAGGTAACCGTTAACATGAAGCCTACCGTTGTAGCAGATGAAATGTTTCCTGAAGGAGCTGGACCATACATGGAGATGGAAGAGGTAGGAGGTTCTGATGGCCTATTTATGTGTTCGGCGCAAATGCGAAAGCAGTTCATACGGACTTTTTCAACGATTTCCAAGACATAGTTGATGATGACGATCTGCAGTGATTTTGATGGGGGCCTTCCGAATCTTCTGAACTTAATTTCTTTGCCAGAAATTATGTTTCTATATATTTATATTTTTTATTAATTAAGTATATTTTAAATTATTTATTCTAAAATCCATGGAAGTCTCTAAAGATAGATTTTTGAGGAGATAAAATAATAACATGGCTTGTTTGTACTTTCTCATTTGACAATGATATTTATCTTTATTTCATTTTGAGAACCACCGTACGTTAATAGGAAGCACTATTGTCTCGAGATATATATTTTCCTTCGTTGCTTTGAGGATAAACATTTCTTTATTTCTTTATAATATACTTAATATATTATAAATATATACTTTGATATCATACCGATCTCAATAGGTAGATTTTTCTTCGAAATCTACCTAATAGCAGAAGTAATAGTAGTTATAGAAGTATTGGTAATACCAGTAGTTTTTGTAATAATAATAATTTCAACATTGATGAAAAAATAAATCCTATAGATAACACTGCTACCTTCCATAAGTTTACACTTTCTTCTGCCTGACTAAATTATCAGTGTACAATGTTTATTTTTGAATGTTGATCTCCCTCTCCCCTACTAAATACTACTTTGGATCAGGATAATTCTGCGGGCCTAAAGTTGTCCAAAAATATTTCTTTTCTGCAATCTATCAAACAGAACCGGCTTCTGCATTTGAAACTTAAGTTACACCTCGGCGAGCGGGCTATAATAGAAGATTCCTAAAAATGATAGCTCCTTAAAATAATAAAAGATGTTAGGTTTAGCCAGTATTGCAGTTGGGCCGCAACGCACCGGAACGAGTTTCCGGCATAACTAAAATCTAGTCTCGATAGTACCAGCATAAATTCACTAATGTACAGACGCAATAATATCGAAAGTGTTTTAGTTTGGAATAGGTTTAATCTGAAGTACTGGTAGCATCATTATATTGTATTTTTGTCTTGTCTAGAACAGAAATTTATCTTTTAAATATTAATTCTCCACTAAGGACAATTCTTAAGTATAAATTCCAAGTTCAGCACCATTCGGAATACAAGGGGTGGCAAAGGATTTTAATGACATGATCTTTGAACCCCCGCCATTTTGAATAGGGACAACATAGCGACTTGAAAGTTTTACACTTAAAATTATCACAATATTTCGTCCCCCTCGAAACTAGATTTGACATGTTTCGGGATTTTTCAAACAAACCACTCTCTTACGAGACAAAGGGGATGGCAACTTTTAGTTTCACCAAAATATTTCAATTGTCAAGACCTTGCAAAAGAGGTATCACTCGACACACTTTCCAATTTGAAATTTTGAAGTTGCCCCTGCCTACCCCTCACCCCTTGTGCGGCTTGGGGGCCAAGTTTTATAGCTCAAACTGTTAGACCCTCAAAATAATACTGGACGTGTTTTAGCATTTTCTCACATTTATAGCTGCTCGAACGATACAAGAGGTGGTAACGGACTTTATTGACATGGCTTTAGAACCCCCGCCATTTTGGATAGGAACAACATAGCGACTTAAAAATTTCACCGAAATATTTCTTTTGTCAAGACCTTTCATACGAGATATCACTCGACACCCTTTCCGATTCGAAATTTTGAAGTTTCCCCCAGCCTATCCACCTTGGGAGCTAAGTTTTAAAGCTTAAAATGATAGGCCCTCGAAATAATACTGGATGTGTTTTTGCATTTTCTCATATTCGTAACCGTTCGGACGGTACAAGGGGCGGCAACAGTTTTTATGGACATGATTTTTGAACACCCGCCATTTTGGATAGGGACAACATATCGACTTGAAAGTTTCACCGAAATATTTCCTTTGTCAATGCCTTTCATACGAGATATGACTCGACACCCTTTCCGATTCGAAATTTTGAAGTTTTTCCCAGCCTACCCACCTTGGGGGGTCAAGTTTTATAGGTCAAAATGATAGTCGCTCAAAATAATGCTGGACGTATTTTTGCATTTTATCATATTTGTATCGCCGTTCGGGCGATACAAAAGGTGGCAACTTTTATTTGGACCACCCTGTATAATGGCTATTGGGTTCTGATCTCATTGTGTTGTGTATGTTGTCCAGTATTAAAAATGTTCTCAATTGGACATTGTTACAACCTAAGATGTCATTACAGACCTCTTCGAAGTCAAGGTGTCAAAGGGAATTATATGTATTTGCCATTCGTAGACTATCTACAAAAACATATTATTCCAGTTGATGTTCCCGATTGTCTTACATGTGCTTTGATCATGGGCAAAAGATAAGATGGCTGAAAAACAAGAAAATAACAGCTTATCTATAACCCGTGTTCTGATAAGTGGAGATGTGAAGCTGTACAAGTCTACTACTTAGCGGGTTATTATTACCCAGTAAGAATTGATGCAGTAATGAAGATGTGGATAAGTTCCAAAAATATTTTGGGGACGAGTATGAAGACAATGTTTATGCATGTACAACAATGACTCGTGAATATTCTGACCCATCAACAGAAAATATTTTTGTGGTATCAAGATAATCACTCTGATGTGATTGAGACCATGGCGGCATTTTTAGGATATAAAAGTTATTTTTATCAATTGTCTTACCCCTTATGATGAAGGACGATTTCATGGATTCAAATAATTGCGGAGAGTAAAATCCAGATATCAATAGTACTAAGAAAAATTGTTTGAAATACAGATGTTGCCACCGTACATTTCCAAATCAGATATTCTGACAAGAAGATTTAAAGCAAACTGAAACCCTGTATGTTACTATGTAAAACTGTGTCCTCTGTGTGACGTCAAAATCGACAGGTGTAGTAGCCTAAATCGAAACACGTCTGTGGGGAACATTTTTAGTAACAATGTTGCATGTATGTTGATGAAACGCATTCCTGCTTTA
Source organism: Lepisma saccharinum (assembly GCA_022664845.1). NCBI lineage: Eukaryota > Metazoa > Arthropoda > Insecta > Zygentoma > Lepismatidae > Lepisma > Lepisma saccharinum. Next base: position 139,627 of record JAGDQP010000376.1, read on the forward strand.
TAAAACCAACGTACCCGAAAAGTATGGAAAAATTCCTGTATATAACACTTGATACTGAAACTATTGAACCAGTGAATGAAAACGGGGAGCGCGATCTTCATCTAAACTTAATTTGTGCAATCTATCGATAAATTATAAATGTACGGTCTATAGTAATGCACAAGGTAATCAGTTCTTGTGTATATCATTATCGTATGAAAACATTTATTACTCACGTACTTCAACAAATTCCAGAAAGTAGTGCCTCTTCCGCAAAACGGACCGCGATTTGATATATTGCTAGTAGTACAGACTCATAGAAACCCAAATTTTGCCACCTGTTATTATTCCAGGACAGAATAGCTAGTCAAAATCATTTTCAGATATACGTACTTGTTCATGGGGATTAAAATATCACTTATCGAAGACAATCGTTTTAGAGGACAACATCAGGAAGGGTAACTTCCCAGTTTTATTTAACACCCTTGAAAATCTCAATTATATTGGACTGTGGCCAGAAATAGACTATTATGACATCGATTACAAATCTGAAAACAAACGGAAATACCTTATTGCCTGGCAGTGTTTAATATCGGAGTGGAGACTTACAATATTTCATTCAATCAATTCCATTGCTGCTTGTGCAATTCAATGTTTTGGATTCCGGTACTAAAAAGAAAACGCGATTCCAGTAATCCCACCGTTAAGGTTCCAACATCGTGATCGACCGAGAAAACAAGTAAAACATATAGAGTTCAAATGTAATAAAAATATTATTAACAAACATGTTCGGGAGGAGTTGCATTAAATAAACTGGGAAGGGGCGGAGATACTAACACAAGAGGAAAGGATGTTAGTCAGGAAGTGGAAAGGAGCGAGGAGAACCAAGGAAACGGGAGATAGAGCTATGATTGGAATGGTAGATTGAGTATAAATGAGCAATAGGAGGTCATACCATGCACTGAAAAGAGGAGAAAGTATTCTAGAAAATAAGGACTGCTGTGCAGTTATTTAAAGATTCTTTTTGTTATTAGGTTTATTATATTGTATATATTATTTATATTCTAAAATATTTTTGTGCCTAAATTCAGTTTTGTTTTATGTTGTATTTTTTGTAATAAGTTTCATATAGCATTCTAGTTGACTAGAAAGCGTAGCTTGTGGGCAGTAAACTGCTAACGAACTGCATTGGTTGAAATTTATTTTCGGAAAGTGAATCATTTCCTGGGATGTGATTGGCGGAAGAAGTAGAAAGGTTGCATGCCATTCTAAGGTTCATTATGAACTCACATAGCATTGAGTAGTGTTCTGTCTGAAGGTGTTAATCGAACACCGAAACTGTTAAGTTTACTGTGTGTTTTATAATAAAGTAGTGTAACAGCCTTTTCAGCTTATTTCAACATAATATACTGAACGTCTGAAAGTTGCGGTGAGTAATTTAAACATTTCAAATTGGATGGTATGAAATTTTGAACAACTTTAAGAGGAAACATTGTTTAATTTCTCGTAACATTTGGCAATTCCAAGAATTAATTGATAGATCAACTTACCAAGTAGCTCTTGTAAATGAACACTTTAAAATATCATCTGAAAGTTGTTGAAAATGTGATGTTTGTTTCAAAGAAAGCAAAATGAATTATTGTTTCTATTTAAAATTTAGAAGTTGTCCCCCGTAACAGTATTCCCGGGACACCCCTGTTTTTTAAATTTTCACAGTTTTATTTCACATATTCCATTTAGAATTTCACTTTAGTTTGGAACCTTTATTTGCTTATGTTTTTAGTTACAGCATCCAAAAGTCCCTGAAACCATTTACACCATATTAATTTCGACCACTAATTAGTTCTTCTAGCTGCCAAAGGGTATGAGATATCGAATTATGTATCTTCTAAAAGTTGATCAAAATTTAGCGATTGTTTCAATGGGGACAAAATCAACTCCTGTTAAAATTTTGAAGTTGCCCCCTTCCCCGTAGAGGTATTCCCGAGACGCCCCTGATTTCAGAAGCATTACCACGTGATTCGGCATATGCACTTTGGTATGTTCAGTTTTTGTTTCATATATTTCTGAGCAATATTAGCCGAGTTATGGCTCTGTTACGGTTATATAGGATCATCATGTATAATTAAAATAATATAAAAACTTTTATAAAATTCAAGGGATAACATTGAATCATCAGGCCCGACAAAGTATTATTTTCAACCACTTGTTAAACTTAGTCCATCATAAATATGAAAGCAAAGTCATATTTAGTCCAAATATTTACAGAAAACTAGGAGACGAGATTGCTTCAAAAGGTCAATCAGAGACATAGAGGTCAATACTAAACAACGAAGAGTCAATCCTTCCAATAAAACTAAAACCGGTTTTCTTACCTTATCGTGTGGATACTCTAAACAAATCTAAATCCATTGCCCATAAGAGCAGCATCTAGAGTGTAGGTAAATAGTCAGCACTAGTAACCATATTTTTACATGTATTCAAAAAGTTCCACAATATGTGCTCACAGTCTATATGTCTCATCAAATTTGCCATACATTTCATCACATACAACCCAATAGGATAAAACTCACATCCTATTAGAGTGTTTTATCAAGATAAATACACTCATGGTTCGTTGATAAAACAGACCTACAGGTATGTTTAATAAACAAGCCTGGCATAGAAGTGCAAAATGGGAGTTCCATCGTTTCATACTGGATATAATCCATTAGTGACTGACGTTAGGCTCAGAAAAATCGCAGATAATTATTCTTCTAGTGTCCACGTTAACCCAACAGCTATCTCAATCTTCTGAGCCCGTTTCCGCTTTATCAGCCAATTTGATTAAAGTTTAAACTATAATGTGTTTCTTTATACAGAACATGATATCTAAGTCTCTTCTGATTTGTCGCTAAAAGCAGGTTGGTGTATTTATTTGATACTGGAACGAACATTAATGGTCTATATTTCAGTTAGACAGAGGTTGTGTGATATACAAATTCAAACATGTAGTTGTAGTAGAAGTGAGAGAACACTGTCTGTATATGTTCTTCATTTTGACGTATCCATAGAATGGTAAGTTTTCACAACGTCCCGCTTTATTTGGTTGGTCTCACACTCTATTCAAATCTTCGTTGAAGTTGTAAAAAAGAACAGGCTACGTTCCCTATCTCACGTGTGATTCAATACTCAATCATAGTTTTCACTTACGGGCAAAAACCAGTCAATCATCTACTAAATAATACCAATACAGTTGTGACAGGGTAAAGCCATTAGGGCTGTCAAAACTATCTGGATAATTATGCATCCGGATATTGTTCGAATAATTATCCGGATAATTTCATAATCCGAATCCGAATAATCGGATATCCGAACAACGGAGAAACGGATATCCGATTAATCGATTATTCGAAAAACGAACAAACGGATATCCGTTTATTCGATTATCCGAAAATGAACGAACGGATACCCGTTTATTCGAAAACGAACAAACTGTTATCCGTTTATTCGATTATCCGAAACCTACAAACGGATATACATTTACTCGATTATCCGAAACCAACAAACGAATATACGTTTATTCGATTATCCAAAAAACGAACTAACGGATATCCAAAAAGTTGTTGTCCGATGAACGATGAAACTTATAGAGCAAAGAAGTTTGGGTAATGTGGACCTCTATTTTTATTTTAGTGCAAAATTATCTTCCTATAACAATTTGTCAAACATTGTAAAAGCAGAATATTGCTTGTACTTTTAGACCTCAGTACGTAATGCTGCGAAGCTTTAGCGTCCGCTCTGTCCGCCTGTCGACAACTTTCAACTCAGAAACTACTAGGGCTGGAAAGGTGATTGAGGTGTCGTTGAAAAGGTCTCGGTGAGATTAGCTCAAACCCGTATCAGTTATCCAGATTGCAGGAGGGGTGACAGAGATAGAGGCGTTGCCAGATATGGGGCACTTTATATCTGGTAATACAATTGGTAGGAAGATGTTTGGTAGGTGGCGTTGGACAGGTCTCGGCTCGGTAACGCGAGTTCAAACCAGTATCACTCAACAGGATTGCAGGGGCGATCCCAGAGACAGGGGGCACAGCTTATATCTTTGGAACTACTAGCGCTAGGAAGGTGAATGAGATGTCATTGGAAAGGTCTTCGAAGGAGGTGTTCAAACTCAAACCCGTATCATTGATCCAGATTGCAGGGCCGAATCCTGAGTTTCGAAGGGGGAATTTTCAACTTTGGAATACTATGGTTAGGAAAGTGGGTTGAGGTGTCGTTGGAAAGGTCTCGGCAACACGAGTAAATCCCGTATAATTCATCCAGATCGCAGGGACAGTTTCAGAGATCGGGTCGGTCCCAGAGATAGCGGGCACAATTTATATCTTTGGAACAACTAGGGCTAGGAAGGTGATTGGGTCACCGTTGGAAAGGTCTCGGCAACACGTTTTCAAATCCGTATCGTTCATCCAGATTGCAGGGTCGGTTGCCAAGTTTCTCTGGGATTTTAAACTTTGAAATTACTAGGGCTTGTAAAGTGGTTGAGGTGTTATTGGAAAGGCCTCGGCAACACGGATTGAAAGCTGTATCATTCATCCAGATTGCAGGACCGGATCCCGAGTTTCAGAGAGGGATTTTCAACTTTGGAACTACTACGGCTAGAAAAGTGGTTGAGGAATCGTTGCAAAGGTCTCAACGACGCGAATTCGAACCAGAATCATTTCTCCAGATTGCAGGGGCGGTTTCCGAGATTCGAGGGATTACAACTTTGGAACGACTGGGCTAGGAAGGTAGTTGATATGTCGTTGAAAAAGTCACGGCATGACGAGTTAAATACTCATATCATTCATTTAGTTTGCACGGACGATTCCGAGTTTAACAGGCGGGAATTTGCAACTTTGAAAGTACTAGGGCTAAGAAAGTGGTTGAGGTATCGTTGGGAAGGTCTCGGCAACACGAATTCAAACCCGAATCATTTCTCCAGCACGGGCGGTTCCGGAGATTCGGGGGGGGGGATTTTCAATTTTGGAACAACTGGGATAGGAAAGTAGTTGATGTGTCTTTGGAAAGGTCTCACCATAATTTTTCGAACGCAACATTGATCATATAAATAGGATGCTCGCTGCTGAAGCCTAGCGGTGGCTTATATGCACAGTCCCCGACTCGACTTCGCCTTCTTTATTTCTACTCATAGATTTGATAATTTCACTTATAAACACCGTAGAATTTTGACATTAGTACTCAAGAATGAAGCTAATACTACTCAAGATCTAGGGTCTCTACTTATTTTTTATTTTTAACTCGTAGACTAATTAAGCATCTGATTGAAACTGGGCCAATCCTAAAATGCCATTATAGTATACGACGATATAAAATTTTCAGCTTTCTATATTTTCCCGGAAAATTCAAGGCTTGCAAACAAATAAACTTTTTTATCGTTTATCTTCGTTAATCTTCTCTTCTTCGTTAATCAGACAAACCAGACTAATGTCGGTATGGTATCTTCAACTTAGGCCCTGGTCGACTTCATTCCCGCATGCAGCAGCGGGATCCGATGGACTTAATACAAAATGGTATATAAGTTTTCGACAGCTTTTCTGTTCCAATCCTAACAGATATGTTTAATACATTATGGAATGGACATAAGTACTAAACGACCTACTAGTGGGGCTGGGAATTTTAATACGTAAACCACATAAAGCAATAAATGATGTGTCAATGAGTGCTTATCGTTTCATAACTCTTATTAATACAGAGCAGAAGTTGTTAATGAAAGTACTTACCAATCGCATGCATACGATTACTAAATCTATCTTAGATGAATTTCAAAGTGGCATACAAAATACCACACCAATATATGAGATACTTATTAATTCAAAAGAATTTATACGAATGCAAAAGGTATTTAAATATAAAGATGTTGGCCTACTCACTTTAGACTGTGAGGCTGCATTTGATAATGTCAATCACGACTATTTAATTGGTGTATTGACATTAATGCGATTTCCGACAGTATTTTGCTATCTGTATCAAAATGTGTTAAATAATAGAAAATTACAGGTAATGAATAATAGTTGGAAGTCGCAAATTATAAATTTGCAAAAGAGCCTAATTCAAGGCTCATCAGTCATCAATTGTGTATAGTATCGCGTGTGCACCTGTCATAGCTTACCACAAAAGTTAAGTGGATGAAAATTTCGAAATGCTCAAATTAAATTGTATGCATATATAGATGGTCTAAGCGTAATAGTTCGTTCACGTGAGGAAATATTGTTAATAATTAAATTGTATGAGAGATTAAAAAATACCGCAGGTTTCGCATTAAATCCACACAAATCAAACATGTTATTGCTATCTTCGCAGTATACAAGCGACTTCCAAGGTTCCTGTTAAAGAACAAGTTACAATATTAGGTATCTCGTGGATGAAAAAGACTCGAGATGCACAATTTGTAAATGCAAAACACATTGTTAAAAATATAATTAGTGAAACAATTAAATATCAAGATGTATTTAAAACTCCCAGTGCAAGAGTACGTTTTATTAATGTATATATATTAAGCAAAATAATATTATTTACAAATATGACCCATGCCTAAAAGTCTTGAAGCGGCTGTACATAAATATATAGGTTTTTATACATGGCATGGATATTCATATAGAATAAATCGTAATATATTGTACTTGTCCTATGAAAATGGCGGATTGAGCTTGAAACACTTCCAAATACAGGGTCTTGCGTTACAAACCCATCGCCTATCCAAAAATCTAATGGAAGCGGCGACATCAATTAGTTTCGCATTTTATCAAATAATACAATATTTTATAGAGGTTACATCGCCAATTGATATTCTATCTTGGAAAGCTTTAGCAAGCGAAATGGTGGAACCTTTTTTATACATTATTTATGCATGTCTTAATGGTCTCGAACCAATTGAGTGGACAGTAAAAACATGGTACGAATATATCATACAAACTAGTTTTCAAAAACAACTTGTGCAATTAATAGAAAAAGCCAGAAGTAACAGGTTGGATATCCGTTGCAACAAATATACGGTATTGTTATGTTCATGATATATTGCTAACAAAAGAAAAAAAAGAGTAAAATTCCAGCGCGAAGGCGACGCAAAATGCGAAGTGTGGACAAATTGACGATCAATTGCATTACATATCAAAATGCACGATTTAATTACCATTGTTTCTATTTTTACAAAGCAAAATTAAACTAATTATAAACAAAATTGATCCTCAATTTGCAGTTACTTCTTTAGTTTATACACCACACTACGCCTTCTATAATCGTCCAAAAACAAATTATATCATGGATGTGTTACAACTAATCAAATATACATGTATCATACAAGGACCACCAAACATTGAGCTTTTTGTCAAGCTCTCACAACAGAATTGGTGCTATACAATAGAAAACATAAAAATGAATTGAGTCTATTTACTTATTTATTTCAAAAGTAAAGCAAGCATACCTTGACAATGTCAAGGGTTGACGGGTGCTAGGCTTTAATAACAATTTAAAATTGTATAGATCCAGATGTGCATAGTAAGAATGAAAGGTTGTAAAAGCCAAAAATAGTAGATATAATAAAAACGTAAATAGACTATAATGTGGTTAAGTAAAAATATATATGGATGTACAAAGTACGGTAGGGCCTTGGGAAGCTTGCTGTAAAGTATGCGTTTGTATGATGTTATTCTCACAGTTTTAAAGTGTAATTGCCTGGTTGTGCTGTACAAACATTGAGAAAGATGGCTTATGCATACCAATACGTTAGACTTTGTGTGGTATCCAGTACGCCATTAATAGACTTGAATTCAACCATTGGAAGTGTGGAGACTTCACTAGTCGCTAGTGTAGGCGACCATTTTGTGCATTCAGACAGACATTCTAAGTTGATTGATTTAGATTACAGGTCTCTTCTATAACCAGTTAATAAAGGCACGCAGTACAACTTAATGGAGAATATGGGTGAAAACAATGTTGTTTATGGAAATTTAGATGGAACAATGACGCGGCCAATGATTAAGTGCAATTTTAAACGCCAAGTTTCTGATAGTGTATTTCAGGAATTGGAAACTGAAATGTTCTCACTGCCGATCATAGACGGTAATGACAGTGAAGCGGTATTCATATTGCTCGTGAAGTTAGAAACGAAATCATAGGCAGGAAAAATGTTCAAGTGCAAGCAATCTTAGTTGCCTCAATGTCGCGTACGAGGGAAGATAAATGAAGTACTTGATATGTTGTTGACACGTACTAATGATTGAAAAGTAATAATTTAGTAATCACTTACTGGTTCAATTTGTGTCAGTATTTGCACGTTCACAACTTTTCATGCGGAAATACTTTTACCGAGTGATGAAATCTGGAGAAACATTTACTTCATTTGTTCGGGAAAAACTTACAATCTTAAATGTACTAGCTACGCATTTTGAAGAACCAACTCTGTGTACGATTATATCTAGTTTAGTTACCCGACAAGTCCATAAAGACTGTTTCGTGGGTCAGTCACCGCAAACAATTGTGGAAGTGCTAACTAAAGCAAACTATTATGATGCTATTAACCGGTATCAAATTGATTATGGACGTTTGCAATGCAACTTGTAAAACGTAACGACCATTATTGAAAGTACACCTGAACTTAACCGACAAGCTATGCCGAGGGGTGAAAACAGGTTAGGCCAACGTTAAAAACGCGTAAGACTGTGTTATTGCTCTGGATCTAGTTCACACTTAAACATTGTCCGATGCAAAGAAAACCATTTAAAGCACCAAAAGAGGCAAGAGTGAATGTAGTTAACTTGAGTTATACCCAGATTGCCTATATTATGGTAAAGATGTTCGGGAAAAACATCCAATGTGTAGTGGACACAGCGAGCGAATCTTCGTTTGTGAGTGCAAGGTTCTTTTTATCAGAACAAAGACCAAATAGCTTTGTGTTTCTTCCTCAAACGCATAAGGCGATAATTCTTGGGAACAGTCGAATTTAGCCAAGAAGCTGTAATAACTTTTGAGATTGCTGGAAAATCTTTTACGGCATTATTTTCTGTGATCGATGACGACTCATTTGATTTGTTGAGTGGAAACTCTTTCACATTCAAACATGGCGGTGTTGTGAATACACACCAAGGCAAATTTAAATTAGAAAAACATAACTTAAAGCCAAAATTATTTGTGCACCCCCACTTCAGTTCACAAGTGCTGCGTGAAAATGTGTATGATTGCTGGGATCCCTCAGTCGAGCAGCCAACCACTGGCAACCAGGGATGGTCTGGTCAGAGGGTGAATTCCTGTAGGAAGAAAAAATTCCAAAATAAGGTTGGAAGAAAATGTCAACAGTCACCTAGACAAAAGGGAAACGCTACTGGAATGGTGGAAAATGGAAGTAGAGTAATGGTTAACAGGACAATTTTGGAAAGTCCAGATACCGGTACTGTTATTTCAGATGAATTGTTATGTAAAGATGTTTCCTTACAGGATTATAACTTGTTAGTGCGTTATGATGACGTCATAACAAAGATTAGGTCGTGTTAAAAATTTTAAATATAAAATTGATTTGAATGGCAAATTTCCTGTGAAGGAACAGCCATATCAGGTTTCGAAGAGATACAAAACATTAGACAAGTTTATAGATGATTTAATTGAGCAGGGTGTGGCAGAATCGGTTGAAACTTTTACGTTTACGTCCCCGGCTTTTCTGGTAACGAATCCAGATGGGACAAGAAGGCTCGTAGTGGCTTACAATAAAATAAACAAGAGAGTAGTCTGTAATCAATTCCCGTCACTAAATGTAGGGGCATTAATTGCGAATATAGATAAAGATACCACGTTCAGCCCGCTTGACCTGAAAAGTGCCTTCTATCAATTATTGCTTGATGAAAGCAGTACCATTTACACTACGTTTTGGACTACTACGCGCATGGCAAAATTTCTTTCTTTGCCAATGGGATTTTGTAACTCATTGTTTGTTTTGAGCAGTTTAATGAACAAGATATTTAAAGACATGATAGGCGAGAATATCGAGATATTCTTTGATGATATTTTGCTGCATACTTCGGATATCGAATCACACAAGATTCTTTTAGAGAAAGTGCTGAATCGATTGCGTGAATGGGGCATTACCATTTCCAAACGAAAAATCAAAACAAAAATAAAGTTCGTAGGATATAATTTTGAAAACGGAAATTCATATATAGATGAAGATAGGGTAAAGGCTATCTTGACTTTGGCCCCACCTAAGACTAAACGTGGACTTGCACGAATATGTGGATTGCTACAATATTACAGCAAGTATATCCAAAACTATGCGGATTTATTGAAATCATTTCATAGTTTGCAGACTGAGAAGAAAGCTTTCAAATGGACTTCACTAGAACAGGAAACCTTTGATAAAATCAAAAGAGCATTAAAAAATCACTTCAAAAAATCAAATTCAAAAGAGCACTTTGAAGGTACCCAAAATGGACGAGCGCTTTGCGGTCCATTCGGATGCTTCAACTAAATCGTACTCGGCCGTACTTCAGTATGACGAGGATGGTGACCTTCGACCAGTCGCATTCTTTCCTAGCAGTATGCCTGAAGAACATTGATCTAAAATATCTATGAGCTAGGGCTGTAAAAATTTGAATTATATCTTTACCAGCCTTTCACAGTATTTGTCGATAATCGCGCTGTATCGTGGATGCTGAGAAATCACAAAAGGCAACGCAAATATGGAGCAATGTTAGAAAAGATCTCCAGGCTTAAGTTCCAAATAGTTCATTTGAAAAGTAAAAAGCGTAGGTGATTTTTTGAGTAGAGCTACAAATTATTTAGATTATTATACATCAGAGCGAGGTACAATTCAAACAAATGTGCATGAATTAAAACTACTAACTTGTCTTACATTAATTTTTAGTAGCAACCACTGTTTAATAAACCACTGTCAGATGCCCAGATGGAGGATCCAGTGCTCAAGGAAATAGTCCAGAAAGTCGAACATGAACAGGACGTAAAAGGTTATCTAATGAAAAATAATATTCTTTTACAGCAGACAAAACGAAAAAAGAACAGAGGACTGAGAGATGTAGTTCCTACTTCCTTAATTCAATCTATATGAAACATTTTCATTGTCCAGTAATAGGAGGAATACATGGCAATTATCAAAAGACTGCAGCCAAAATTGCTTCTAGATTCACGTGGAAAAATATGTTTACGGACATAAAAAAAAGTTTGTTCTTGAATGTGACCTTAGTCAGCGATGCAAGGATTACAGTAAAGGAAAAATGGGCACATACTTCAGCAAAAAGGTATTGCGTCCAAACCATATTTTCCATATAGATGTTATGGGGAAATTGCCTTCTAGCAATAATTTTAAATATGTACTAGTAATTCTGGATTCAGCTAGTAGATTTGTATTTGTAGAGCCATTGAGAACTTTAACATCAAAGGCTATACGCAAGAAATTAAAGAAAATATTTCTCCAATACGGGTATATTATGAAGGTCATACTTGTTGGTGCCCTTTTGCAGCGATTATTTTAACGTTTCTTGTTTTCTTTGGGTATACAGGACGTAACAATATTGCACAGAAATCCTCAGACCAATTTAGCGGAAAGAATGATCCGAACCGTAAAGAATATTTTTTGTTGATAAATCACAACGAAATTGGTCAAAATTTTTAGTAGTATAGCTTACTCAAATTGCAGTGAAGCCGAAAGTACAGGCAAAAGTCCAACCGATTTGTATATGGGGCGAAAATTTTACAACCCATTGGATGCTAGATGATTCGAATATTTTAGATGAAAATAATTCAGCTGAAATGTATAAAATAGCTGCAAAAAATATTGAGAGAGCCTGGGAAAGAAAGGAGAAAATTTACAATCAAAAGCACCTTCCTGATAAACTCCCAGTAGGGGAATTAGTACTTGTGCGCAATTTTAAAAAAATCTCTACTTAAACTACAATCCTAAGTTGGGTCACATTTTTCGAGATTCTTATAAAGTTTTGAGCTATCCTACCCAAAATACAGTGTGGCTGCAATCTCTTAAACGATAAAATTATTTTCAAACGACACATTCACTTTAAGAAGTATGCTCCAATTCAAATTGATTCTCGTTCAAATAATATTGACGTTGCTCATAATGAAGAAAATAAAATGATAATGTGTAAAGACGATGATGTAAATTTGAGAAAGCAACATGATGTCATTGATAATGTAAATGTTTGTGAACCATAAGTTCAGATGATTTTGAATTCATTGTTTATTATTTGGAGAAAAAAATTCTTGAACCATGATATGAAGTTAGTGTATGTTGTATATTTATTTATATGCCTTGTTAATTTATTTGTGTACTGTGTATTTTTATTTCACAGGATCCTGTATGCGTATGTGTGTTTGTACATGTCCCTGCACTTGTGTTCGATGTAATAGTATGGAAATGCTATAAAGCAGAATCTATGTAATGGATGAGGAGTGCCATAGGATTCCATACATCAAAAGAAATTCTTACAAGTCAATTACGAAAATATTTAAAGTGTTTTTGTAACTGGAAGTTACAGTAAGTCATTGTTTTAATTTATAAGCATATATTTCTAAACAAAAATTCGTGCGTAAATATTTTGGAATGCAGGGGCCTATTAATGTATCGAATTTTCAGTTTATAAATGAGAGAAAATAAGGAAGAAATTAAAACAGCGGTCGACTCACGGTTGGTGATGCGTCTTTGTTTTCGCGCCAGTGTAATTATGTAGTAAGTTTGTGTGCTGCCATCTAGGTGGTCACTCTCGTAAATGTAACTTCCCAGCGCCTCAGTTTAAAACAAGCTGGTTGTGTGTGCAGGGTCGCCTTAACAACTGTCTCTGGCAATTCATATGTAACGTGTAGATATATACAAGAAACATCCTCGATTCGATAATGTATAATAATATAAGAGTGTGAAGTATAGTTTGTCGATGTGAAATATGTGTAGCGTTATAGAGATGTTCTCGGGATATCAGCCAGGTGAAGTCCGACGATAGAGCCGACGTTTCAAGAACAGACATTGTTCTCATCTTCAGGGCAAGTGTACTGAGACCAGTTCAGGTGTACTATATATAGTAACGATAGGGGGCGGAGCTTAAGAATCTCTGTGTCTGATTGGTTGGCCTATAGCTTGACGCTGATTGGTCGTTTTCATGTATGCTTTCTTTATGACTGGTGTCCAAGTCTGACTAAGTTGAAATCCTGTATCTCTGTTGACATTATTACGTTCTTGTAGTATGGCAAGAGATTCTTTTATAATCCTATCCCAGTAATTGGAGCTCTTTGAGATAATTTTAGTGTCAGAAAATAAAATTCTATGTCCTTCTGTTATGCTGTGTTCGGCCAGGCCTGATTTCTCCGGATAAAATAGCTTGATGTATCTTTCATGCTCCTTGCATCGATGTTCTACTGTTCGTCCTGTTTGTCCTATGTATGTTTTTCCGCATTCACAAGGAATGCAGTATACTACTGGTGTCTTAAGACCCAAGTCGTCTTTAACTGGACGAAGTAGGTTCCTGATTTTTGACGGCGGTCTGTGAATGGTTTTGAAGTTGTGTGTCCTCAGGATTCTTGCAAGCTTTCCAGAAAGTTTACCAGTGTAGGGCAGGACTGCAATATTGACTGGATCTTCAGTTTCTGGGGTGGTCTTCTTCTTGCTGGAAAAGGTCCTTTTTAGGGCCAAACGAATGTCATCTTTCTTGTATCCATTCTGCAGTAAGGTCTTCTTGAGATGTTCCAGTTCATTAGGGAGGCTTTCTTGTTCTGAGATGGCTTTTGCTCTAAGTGCAAGTGTGCTGATGACTCTATTGCGCTGCGATTTATGGTGAAAACTGTTTCCATTAAGATAAAGGTCGGTATGGGTAGGCTTCCTATAAACACTGTAGCCCAGACTTCCATCAGGCTTGCGACGAATGAAACGTCGGCTCTATCGTCGGACTTCACCTGGCTGATATCCCGAGAACATCTCTATAATATTCGCCGCCAGGAAAGCTTCAATTCTTATGTGTAGCGTATTTGATAGAATCCATCTGGTTCTGTATATTGGAATTTGAACCCGGTTCGTGATTGCTACCGTCCACCATTTTGTCGACTTTACTTTTAGGCGGGCACGTATGCCATTCCCCATTAATAATAATATTTTGAATGCACCATTTTATATTTTGCTATTTCTGTATTTCGCATTATAGTCTGTGCAAATATTTCACGGTTGTTGTTCAATGCTAAAGTAGTTGGTATTTTGTCCCGATATTCTACGGATGATAGCACGTAGCCTGAAGAGTCACTTTATACTGTAAGTACATCATTGTTATTGAGCATATTCCAATTCATTGAGAATTACTGCCCAGAAAATATACAGTTGGTTATTAATATTGAAGCAGTTGTTTGCGTTCTCGAAATAGTCATACACGACATTGAATGGCGACAAGGCTTAAGGAAGGGGACATTTATTGGTCCACGCCGTTACGATGTTTGGCTCAGGTAAAGAATATGACAGGCAGTATAAGCGTTCAAGACAGTCACATATGCAAATATGTAAACAAAAACTGATTTTCGTATTTGCTAAACTTCGAATGCTCTTACCTAATCGATTATTCAGAGGATGCTTTCTTGAAAATGTAATGCACCTTCAAAAAAGTATTTTAAGATGTTATACTATGTGTACCGTGAGTTCATGTTAATTTATAAGCACTTGTTGATGGATTTGAATCCCATTTGTTACCAAAGCACTTTGTTAAATTAATGCATGGGAAAAAAGTGGTTCGTGTGTTATGCAAGCAGCCTACTTACGTACTTTGAAGTAAATGCCAGTTTATACAAATTTTGCATCAATATTGATATTGTCAAAGCGGCTTTCGACCTCTGGACTCCCTTTATTGTATGGGTGCTAATCAAACGTGTGCCTTGTACTTATTTCTTATTTTGGTTACATCCGGGAGTGTGAATTCAGACATTGGGGAGACCTGTAGTTTGTTCTCTGCTGTACCGGGACGGGGAAGGAAAGGAAATTGGGTGCACGTGTGAGGAGTCACCATATAGTATGCTTAAAGTATGCTTAACGCTTAATTATTTCATATCACGAACATTCTATCATAAATCCCATTTTCATCCAGGAATCCCAAGTAGGACAATTTTGGAAATTGAAGTCCTTCAATCTCTACGATTTACTAATTTAGAAAACGCACTTCCTCTTTGTCATTATATCGTCTCCGATAACCTAACGCTCAAGACCATAATGCTCTTACCGCCAATAAACTTGATTTTGTCTTGCCAACGCTCAAAAAACTGTCTACAGCGATTAATATTTTAATATTATAGCTTCTATTTACCTCTCGTATTGAGTAATATCCCTACCGTACAACCTTTGAATTCTCTGCCTTCGAGCAAGTGTAAGCGCTGTACAAGAGGATAAATCCCATTATACATTTACCTGTCTAGTTGCAATGCGTGTGGTGGCAAAAATGATGCAAGACAGGTAGCCCTTTGAAAACTTTAGGTGAAGCTACAACATATACACGCGTAAGTAATACCAAGCTGAACTTATTAAACAATCTTTCCGCTCTAACCTCTCGGCTTGCTGCGGGCGGTCCGCTGCTGCTTTAGGTCGGCTAGAATATAACAACAGGGATCAGTAATCTTGGATCAATAATAAGCATTTGCAGTGCTTTAAAACGTAATATAACATTATAATATTGCCTATGTGTTACATAAAGGAATAAATGACTGACATTTCGGTGATAAAAAGACCAAATCTCCGTGAACTCAAAAGTAATTAAATAAAACTATCACAAAATTTTGGTAGACGCTATCTCTCTCGACAATTCGGAACTGTTCATATTTACTTCTGGAAGAAGAGAAATGAAACAAATGTTTAATAAGAAAATAATGTATTTAACTCATATTTTTTAAAATGCAGAACACACAGACTACTTCTAGATAGTCATTAACTCATACTGACAACATAAATTAAGGCACATACACAGAAAGTTAAAGTGACTGAAGGAACATCCATATTTAAAAAAGAGATTATATGAAGTTAACAAAACATACAAGCAATAATAGACGTCAAATAAAGAAACAATTCTTTCCAGTATTTTATTTTTTTTGAAGCCACATCAAGGCATATTTGAACTTACCACAACTATGAATAATTAAAGTCACAAACACCGAAAAAACACTTAACAAAACAACTTCCTTACATAGGAATATAACAGCCTAAAATTGTTGTTATTTTAACGGTTCTTGTTATGTTTTTACGCGGTAAAGTATCCATCGGACTTTTAGTTAGCATCCAAGTAAAAAGAACAAATAGATTTCATCACAGTTAACATATAAATGCTAAAACACTTAATAAAACAACTGACAAATTTATTTGTCGACTATTAAGAAATTATCTGGATTTTAATCCTTTAGAAATAATATAGGCGACAAAGGTTGGTAAAATTATCTGTATTATGCAACAATTGAAGGGTTTACCCAATTTCACCAAACTGTTGAATTGAACAAGTGAAAACAAAAACAGAAAACTGAATGGCGTGAAGGATAAGATATCGTCGCTGAAGTTGCAATATCTATGTACATTTTAACAATTTTTTCAGGAGAGCAATAAAATGTGTTTTTAAAGTTACCTGTTATTTTTATTTACTTCGATATTAATGAATGTTGATTGCCCTGAATAATGGGAATATCTATTAGCAAGTATAGTCAATTCAATTTCACCAGGCCAAGCACATAGCAGATATTGTTTTTTTCAATTTAAAGCCGTTGGATGAAATAATTTACACATTGTTTTGATTTCAAAAGAAGGGGAATGTGTTTCGCTTTCGAATGACACCAAAAACTCAATTCGGATTTTTGAGCACATAGCAGGTATTACAAATTCAGCGACGATATGTCGCAGTCTTTTTCATTTCTCTCTTCAATCTTGCATTAAGATAGCTCCTCAATCCAACCCCCACCCTCATTTTTAACATTTTCCAAAATATTTCAAAAACTAAGAACATTATCACAAATGTAAGCGCACTAGAGCTTTCAAATTACTATGAAATACAAACTGCGATCTCGAGATCTTGTCCACTGATGGCTGTAGTGCGCTATGCGCTTACATTTTTGGTAGTGCTCTCAGTTTTTGAAAAACGTTAAAAATGGGGTTGGGGAGGGAGTTTGGAGCAAGGAACCCTCTTAAAGATGCCGCTATTTTTTCTATATATATTCAATATTCCAGAATATATAGAGAAAAAAATGTTTTGTGAATACTGGAGTTACCGCCCCGGCATCAAGAAAAATGCATTTATAGAAAAGCCATTGCGTACAGCACCAGGGAAATCAACAGTGTCTGCTAGCAGCCAACCAGGACATAAGCATGTAACGTCACGTGATCGCAATGCCTCTCATGACAGGTTTAGTATCCGCGGACATGCATGCGCGTGGAGTGGAAAAAATACTTAAAACCGCCTTGCACAAAGATAAATAAGATAAACATTTTCCTTGTCCTTTCATTTTCTCATTGACTAGTGTCAGATCTGAAAGTTTCCCGAATTCTTTGAATTTACTCGATTTTGGTAGATCCGAGTATGGCGAGCATATAACCAGGGAATTCGATAACATGCATCGCACTCGAGTTAAAGAGTCAATATGTCATGCCAATCTCCAGGTATAACAACTAAACTTCTTACAAATTCACCGGCGCGAAAATCTGAATAGCGATTTCCTTTATTTGCTGATGCGTCTCCTTATCCTAGGATCCTATTATCACCCCATTTTCTATGTCAGAGACTCGCTGGATCTTCTATCCATGCATTCTCTTCGCATTAGGCCTTTCAATTGTTTCGATTGCCATTATATTCGACTTGCTAAATATATTTTATACACTAACTGCAAAATTCTTGAAGGTCATGTAATTTTCTAAAACTTACAACGAAATTCAGTCACGAAATTTCTCTTTACACCATTTCAGAGATCTTTAGGGACAAATGAAACAAACTTTTAGGAATGTTTATGAACCCAGGAACATTAGAAAATCACTAAGTCTCTACACAATAGAGCATGATTTTTTAGCTTTACACAAAATACGAGTAGCTCTCGAGCTTTTCCACATACTCATCAATTTATTTTGTTTGAATTGATATGAACGTCCTAAACAAGCTGGTGAGCTTCTAAGGACGGGGCCTACAATTTTTAGTAAAATGGGCTCCGAAACACTTTGTGAACACTTCAATGAACCCAGGCAAGACATAGCCATAGTAACACAAATACAATCTAAACTGTATTTATCTGCCAGAAAGCCTCCAAATATTCTTGATTAAGCATCACTGAACTATTTTCAACGCTCAGCCTTAATTATATCGCTAATCGCTTTAAAATGGATAGAGTGCACAAGGCGAAACGTGGAAAAGAAAAAACGGGAGTAAATGTGGGGTTCTGAGGACACTATCAGTACAAACAGATATGCTGAAACAAGAAAAACTCTTAAGGTTGTGAAAATATCAGTGTAACAGTAAACTGGAAGGCAACTTTTTTCAGTTTTAAGCAAGTTGCGAATGCGCTGGATGTTGTGATTTAATTAATTATTTAGGAAAAGAAATAACGTTTTATTTAAACTGTCCTTATTCGTATTTCGAAAACAATTGTATTATATTAAAGTACACTTCTTTGACGGTCTCGATGGCCTACGGATAAGATTATATTACGGTTAGGCCTGTGTAGGTGTTTCGATAGCAGACTTTGGATAAGCACTCGAGAAGCGGCACAGGTTCGAACCTCGCTCATGGTGTCATCCTGATCGAGATATTCCTCAGTTACAACAGAATGGCATCTTGAATAGAGGCCCTGCGCACTATCTTCCCCATTCATTCTCACGGACAAAGCAAAGTGTAAAATGTGACAACGTGTAACCTTAATGAAGTGTAAAAGAACAGAAATACAATTTTTCAGTGAACATGAAAGAGCAGCTTTAGTCTCTCTGATATGTTCATTAATTCTGGTCTTGAGATTCGCTGCTACCATACTACCACATTCACAGGAAATTTCATAAAAAGATAAAAAAATCTATCCGTGAAATAACTTCTGAGGGAGCTATAAGGCTCATGTTATATGATACTGTGCAAAGACATGTTTCAAATTCTGGAGAAGATAGGTAATTTAATGTAAAACATTTTGAATTGTTAGACTTCTTTTGTTTGTTTGTTTAGTAATTGATTTTCTTACTGTTTACTATGTTACGTAGGCAAACAAAAAACATGGTCCCCGATTCGCATGAATCAGAGACAAGTACAGTAAGCACAGCTTTGATTGTATTACGTCCATCCGCAACATAGGTATTACAAGAAACACTTTTTTTTTTACTTCTGTTTATCCAGTACTAAAATTAACAGTACTTTTCTAATAACCGTATTTTGTTTTTAGCTAATGACGGTAGAAACTTGTGTAGGTAATTTTTGAACAGCTTTATTAAAATGTTTCTGCACGTTTAAATAAAAGGAGCCAATTTCTTCCAAAAACCCTTCCCCTTGTTGTTATTATTGTTAAATATATCCAGTGTAAAATAGCGGAAATTGGACTTCACAAATCTTTAGTGATAACCAAAAATTATGCATGTCATTTAGAAAGACATATTTAACTACTCAACTTCTTAGATATGTTGCGTTCAGGACTATGAAGGGTAGAATCATGATTTATATATATGTAGCTAATCAAAAATAATTTTGTACCTAGCCGATAATTTAGAACGACTCTGGGAAAATACTTAACAAAAGCTATGTCACTACATTTCTCTCCCTTTACCGGGAGTTATCGCCGAGGGAAATCATCTCTCAGGCATACGACGGGCTCAGGACATAGCTGCCTCCCCAGCCCACAAATGAAAACCAAAATTTAGAAAATATTTTGGTGTTTGTATAGTAAGAGAATCTAACACAATGGCATGTTACGACCCTTAGGAATGGAGTTTCTTTTGGAACACCCCCAAGGATGGATGTAAAGGGCACAACACAATGAATACATTTTCTTTCAACTTCTGAACCATATTACAAACAAAAATCGTTCGCTGCGAAGTTTTTTTTTTTTTTAAAAAAAAAGAAGAAGTGGAAGACCCTAGTGAATGGAAAACGCTGCCGGTAGCAGTGAAACTATAACACTATCAGGGTGTCCAGCGAGCAGTAACAAACGAATTCCCTGACTTTTCCGTTTTCCAAACTAAAATCACATTATTTCAGCTTATTATCGACACACTAATTTAAGAGAAAAGGTAGAAAAATAAGCTTAATTTTACCATCCACACGCATGTGCAACACCATTCTCTGCTCTGTTCCATGAGTAGGAACAGGAATTGGGTAAAACACGGAGAAATCTAAAACTCCCTGAATTCTCTCTGATTTAAAGAAAATTCCCCGACTCTTTCATGATTTTTCCCGAACCAACTACATTTCCTAATTTTTCAGGTTTCACCGTTTTCCAGACCGCTGTATACCCTGAGTATGCATGAGATGGCCAAATGGAAATCTCAGCAAGTTACTATATACTTCGCATTCAGTTTGGTATGCGCCACTGACGTATAATTATAGTTGTAATAATCTAGTAACTGCTGATTGTGAAGAAAACACGGTATCACGAGCAACTACTTAGGATATATTTTAGTAATTCATTATGAAAACTTGAAGACGTTAGCTAATGAAATACCATGTTAAAAGGCTCCCCGGTTAGCTGAATGATTAAAAACGCCTATTTTCTGTGCCCATAGTCATGAGTTCAAGTCCCATAGGGGTCCACTGAACTGAGTGATTCGGAGCCCACTTTAACAAATTATGCAGATTCCGTTCTTAGAAGCTTACTGGTTCGTTTAGGACATTGATAGGAATTCAAACACTAAACTAAAATATAGTTTCCAGCCAACAGTAGATCATATTACAGGATATTCGTGGTGTCGTCTACGGAACTAATAATTTAACTTCACTCATTTCACATAGGTACAAAATTCTTTAACTATACCAATACTATTGCTGCCAAAATAGTACTGACATATGAGAATTACAAAACATAATACAAAACCATACTGCTGCACAAATACATTTTCAAACAAAGCAATGACTGACACACTATTTATAACAGGGCCACAGTTAATTAATTGTGGTTATATGTATACAAAAATAAACAAGTTAGTAAAAAAAATCTATTTACATCTAAAACTATCACATTCAAATTATTCGTTGAAAGGCACAAAACCTGAGAACGAATATAGATTCAAAGATATTTTTTAAATAATAAGCGGATGTTACTGAGATAGAGTTAGTTCACATGCATTATGTTCCAATACAAGTGGACGAATAAAAGGATATTTAGTGGCAGATTTAACCAATTCTGCGGCTGTCGGCACTTAACAATTTGTTGCCCACTTTCCTATCTGCCACCTACAGACTGATTGTCTTTAAATATTTGATAAAAATTATTTTTAAGCACTGCGAAAATAGTTTCTGTTGTTGTTTTGTAATGTTTTATAGATCATTCGCAATTTTCATTACCCGTACCTGTGCCGTCAGTCACTATCGCGGATAAAGACTTTAATTTGTTCTTCTTATTATTATTAACATCCTAAACAGGTCTGTGAACTCCTGAGAATAGGACCTACAAGTTGGTAAAGTGAGTTTCGAACCATTCCGTTGGATAGACCCGTGCCGGATTTGAACCCAGGAAAGTTTCAAGAAGCAGGCGCTCTAACCATTCGACCAGTTGGCAGCCCCCGAGTTTTACAGTATAAATAAACAAATAAATAAATATCAACAAGTAAGATACATTATATCGGATCGTTTTAACGTGTTTCATTTCCGTTAGCTTGCTTTTTTTATTTCCGATTCTAAGAAGAAAACTATTACATTTTAATCATAAAAAATGATTAAATGGTTTGTGTTGAAAGTAAAAGTGGGCTCTATGCAGAAATAAATAAATAAGATTGACGCCCCAACACATAATAGAAATAGACCTCAACGTGAATGGCAAATCGAGGTACATATAAATAATTTTAGGCTGTACTGCAAATAGTCGTTACAACAACTGCAATACTGGAGATAATAAAGAAGAGGAAGACCCAACCCCTGTGGTCAAATGATTACGGACTCCAACTTCAGATCAGCACTGAGAAGGTGCGCAGGTTCGAGTCCTGCTGCCGGCCATACTAATTTAAGCTTTCCTCGGTTTCACTAGGCGAATGCCGAACATCTAAAGCCCCTCGTACACCGTTCGATAAAGCTCGAACAAGTCGCTGAACAAGAAATTTGATCAAAATGATGTCACGAATCATGCACTCCAAGTAGAAAATCTCTTGAATTCAAGTCTTGTCATCCAATAAACCTATTTAGAACCTGTCCTATTTTTCTTGAATTCAACGCAGTGATCTATCAATCACATCCCTTGTGACTTGAGCACGTGAATACTGTGCTTCCGGAGCACTGAAAATTAAAATGGTGACATGGAGCAGGGTTACATTGTGTAAAGCCCTTGTTTCTATTATGTCAAATGAAAATATGATCAGAAAATTAAAAAATAAAGTATCTCTACAGGAATTCTATAGAATCTTGCTGAGGTAAAGTGTACCTGATGATTCTTCTGTAGCTTTTGTACAATCACAATTGCAATATAAATTGATATAGGACCTACTATAATTCCCAATAAAGTATTGTATTTTGAAGCAGTAGGATGTTAATATTTCAAGTGGCATTTAGTTGTTCAAAATTTATGTGGAAAGGTCGAGTTTTTATTTACTGTATGTCGGAAGTTGAAAACTGCTAAACATAGAAGTATCAGGGTACACTTTACTTTACGGTCCGAAAAAATGTAATCCAACATGTGTTGAAACTTAAAAAATTACCAAGTTTCGAGTCATGAAAGTGTTAAATTAGAGTGAAGTAGCGAAAAATACGTGGGACTACTTGGCTGCTTCCACGTTGGTGAGCGAGCACATTAAACCATGCATCGCATATAATGAAAAAATCTAACGTTTTTTAACCCGCCTTTCCTTACTTAGCATTGTGGCCATGATTTTTGTTGCAAATCATGTGTTATTAATAACACGACGTCATGTAATAACATCCGCATCCCTATCTGCATGTCCCTGGAGCCTATTTCACGAAAGTACTTTGCAACTTTTCACTCTTCACTTTGCATTTCCGGAGGACTGTTTCAAGAACGCTGACTTGCCTCTAAAGTCTTTCAGCCTTATTCAGAGACGTTTTTTGGAGCGTCTAACGCTGTATTAACGAGTGACTAACAGCTAACTAGGCGAAATAATAATCAGTAACGAATTTTGTGCGCTAGTAGCGCCTAAAGTTAGTAACGTACTAGTCGCGTACTTAATCAAGGGATAGCTTTAGTTTTGCTTCGTACTAATGACTTACTCGGAACTTTTGACGACAGAAAAAAGGAAAGAAAGATAATTAATCATAAATACTTGACGAGAAAGTGAATATATTGTCGTGCACAACACATGTTAATAAATTACACCAAAACCATGTTTTTAACGAAAAAAAATATGACTGAAGTAGGTGGAACGCATGCTCATTTTGTAATGCTACTAATACGTGTTGAAGTGAGTTGCCCCATCTATTGGCTTCGTGGTGCACTTGGTTAAGGCGCGTTCGTTTGAGATATTTTCATTTTTATAGTGAGAGATTCGAGCTTCATCGAAGAAATTATTATTATTATTATTATTATTTTTTTTTTTTTACTTTCACTAAAT
>JAGDQP010000377.1:2688-20849 GCA_022664845.1 Lepisma saccharinum
TTTTCTTATGATTTTTTTTAACTTTTTGTTGCAAACATTTTTTCTTACTAAAGCTGTTTGTTAAAGTTTTTTTTGTTGCAAACTTTTTTCTTAGAAACTATTTTTCTTACAAAAACTTTTTGTTACAATTTTTTTTGTTGCAAACTTTTTTTTCTTACAAACTTTTTTCTTATGAATTTTTTAAAATTTTTGGTGAAAACTTTTTTCTTAGAAACTCTTTTATTACTAAAACTTTTCGTTCCAATTTTTTTGTTGCAAACTTTTTTTCTCAGAAACTCTTTTCTTACTAAAATTTTTGTTCCAAATTTTTTTTGTTGCAAACATTTTTTTCCTACAAACTTTTTTTCTTACGAATATTTTGAAAAGGCAAATACTTTTGTTACGAAATTATTTTTTGTAAAACAAAATGACAAAAATTTCTTTACCATTTTTTGAAAAGGCAAATACTTTTTGTGAAAGTAAAACTTTTTTGTGATGACAAATACTTTTGTAAGTTTTATTTAATACTTATGTAAAATATTGTCTTGTAAGTTAAATTTGTTAAAGGAGATTGGAATAAAAATGCAAATAAGAATTCTTGTTAACTTTTTATTATCATATCCTTTTCATTGTACAAGAAAAGTATTTATTGTGATTTCACTTTATGTATCAGTATTTTGTATTAGTTGTCTTTAGACACGTTAATTTATACCATATTATTATTTATTTCAGTATTGTTTGTATCACTTGTCTGGAAAAGCATCACTGTTCAATAGCTTGTAGTCACAACACTTTTGTATCACTTGGAAAATATTTGAGTCTTTATGTATCTTACTTATGCACAAATAAAAAGTTCCTTGTTAGTACAAATCAATTATTTTATTTCCTATACAAATACCAGTCCTTGTGTATATTCAAAGTTGAAAGGAGTGAAGATCTTTGTTGGTACAAGTCCATGGGTGCAATGTATCTTTCACCCATAAGATTAAATGGATTCTGACCTTACGTTCGGAATCTGTCAGCATTTTCTTGTAAGTCGTAAGAAATTTATGCAGTATATCAATAGAATCAGTGTGGGATTCAGTAAATTTCTGGTATATCTGATCACAAATCAAGGGAGTTGTTAATACGTCAACCATACGAAGTAGAGTAATTTCTTTGCTTAAGTCTACACACTCATGGTCAAAGTCAAAGGAAATATCGTGAAAGCACTCATCACAAATTATACTAAAGCAAGGTGTCCATTCTTCAAGACTTGACAGCACAGTCGACAGCCACCTCGGCAAAAGTACACTCACAGCTAGCCATTGTTTCCTGATTCAGTTGCAGCAGACTAAGTCACAATCGAATCGTCATGGCAATTTATTGACTTCATCGGCCAATCAGATTATTTAAATTCAAATGACGTCATTACCTAGTATGCAAGTGTTTGTTTGCTTAGTTCTTGTTACAACTCTAAACATATGCTATTTTATTCATAGAGCCTACTGGAGCACGAGACGAGTGTATTTACACTTTTAAAAGTTTTGTAGTCACTAAGTTCAGCTTTGGGTACTAATTTTGCAGTCCGTATCCTGTGAGATATGCAACCTAACAATACTAGTAAGATACTTTGGTTTTAGAAATGTAGTCTGAAATCTGAGCATATCAGACAATAAGAAAACTAGGTGATATCATTTTTATTAATATAATCCATGGTTGGCAACACATGAAAATTTGGTATAAGATGGCAACTCTTGTTGTCGTTGTTGAATTACTATACAAATGGTAAAAAAATAACCTATTAAATTATTTTAAGATGGAAACATTGTTAAGTGTAAGATGACAACACTGCTTGCTCAGCAATGACAGCTGGCTGTGATATTCTCTCACAGACTCTTTCCCCCACCTGTCTCCTACTCTTCCTGTTTCAAGTAAACATATGGTCGCAGGCTGTGAAAGCAAAGCATGGACTTCCGGTGTGCAGTGCTAGTTTCTTAGTGTGTGTGTTTGTGTGTGTTTCTGATGGGGCCTGCAAAAGTTGGCATATGCGGGAAATGTTCTAGCATCAGGCGATAACATTCATCGGTAAAGTCCCGTAAACTTAGGAAATATTCTTTCGTTATACTACCTAAGACTCTGCCAGGGAAATATATAAAAGTAAGTAATTATTATTTCTTAATACCCTTATATTTGTCTTTATCTACATTACAAAACACTATATACAAAGGCTATACCCAGTTTAATTCATTAATATATTCAATACAAGTCAGCTACATGGTCTCAGGAAAGGTAGTTTTATCAATCCGTGTCGTATAAGGAGAGAGTACATTGTAATTCTAAGATGTCGAACAGTTGAATTGACACAACAAGCAGTCCAATAGACCTCATTATCTTCTTATATTATGAGTAAATGTGGTTTCAAACAGTCTTTTTAGCTATAATCAGCTCTTTCTAGCTTTCATTTGATTCAAAGTAGTGCAAATGGTGTTTTTATCTTCTTAACCAAACAGTCTTTTCAACCATAACGTACATGCAAAATCGTTATATACTCTTAAAAATACAACTGAAAAAGTAGGTGAAATCTAAAATCATGTTCAAGCTACTTCAAATGTGTTTTCTCGCAATATATTGTTCGATATTATGTAAATCCACGCTTTTCGCCTTCAAATACACGTTCAACCTAGTTTAAATGACGGTTTTCTTGTTACGTATTGACTACATATGGTTCTTAGGACCTCTCTTTGTATTAATAAAGCGCATAATATGGGCAATTTTGATTTACCAGAGTTGATTTTCCATTTAATATGCAAAGTGTACAAGTAAAATAATGCCTACACACCATTCTGAACAGTTCCTCACGCGAGAAAATCGAAACAATGAGTCCTTCATACCATATTTTTCGTGAAGATATAGTTTGTTTCTCTACTATTCGTGTCGAAATACCTATTTCAATGTTGTATATTAACAAAATTGTATTGCACATGGTCAAATTCAGGCTAATCATCTGCTTTGGTGCCGTCATTTTCATATTCAAGAACTTGTTTTGTAACAACTAACCTCTAATATGGCGTTATTCTCGTATTTTCGGGTTTCAAAAGTATCTTAAAGACTAGTTTTCTGCTTAAAATCATGTTTTAATATCTCTTTCATAGTGCTTACCAATAAATAAGAGGACTTCATTCCCTAAGTTTCACATCAATTTGTCCTTTTCGTGTTTAATTAAAGTTCTTTCTACTTGAAATCACACTTTTCTCCCTATATATTGACTGGAAGAACTCCCTTCCTGATAACAAACACCGAAAATAGTTGCAATTTCATCTGAGAAGTCGGCTTTAGGCACATATAATCATGTTTGTGCTATAGATTACCATCAAATAATTCTTTCCAGGGGTAAAATACAATGTAAGAGTCATTTCTAGTTAAATTATCTGTTAAATAAGTTCTCCAAAGTGATAGTTTGAAGTTTAATTCATTCTTTTCCTATTTCAAAAGAGGTCTTTTCTCCTAAAAACGTCAATGAATACCTATGTGAAGCAGGAAATAATTTTCAAAACAGTTGCTAATCGAGCAAGTTCTACTTAAACATGCACGTCAGAAGACGTGTTATACAGGTTTCCATTGCAAAGAACAATAAACACCCCGAGGTATTAAGCTAAAATCAGATTTCAAATATGGTCCAGATGCGTCTCATATGCTATTCAAAGGAATAATCAGCCTGTATTAAGATAGATTATCTTAAAAGTAGCGTCTATAATTCTGTTACATAGTTTTTGCATGTCGTCTGAGGCACTATATACATAATATTACAACTTAAAATAGATTTCTACAGTTCTTTGTACACTTTCAGGGCGCTAACTAGCTCACAAATAGCAATATTGTAGTAATTTCGACTTTAAAAGTCTTAAGAAACATCTCAAAAGTAAAATATTACAAAAACTTTTGCTTACAAATGCATTAATCACATATCATACGGTTCTTTGTGCACAATAAATGCACTCCTAGTGTTCAAATTATTCCAGAATTGGTACTAATGCAGTAATTTCGGTTTACATTGACTCAAGTCGCACGGTTCTATATGTAAAATATGTATATTTCATCGTCTCAGCACTTCAAATTCGTTCATTTATACAAATAGAGGTGTGAAAACAAGCACGACACACTTCTTATGCAGAATAATCACATCTCTGGAGTAGAAATTAATCATAAAAGATGATAGTATTATACTAAATTCTTCTTATACAGATGTCAAAACACAAGCCAGCAATTCCATTACAGGATGCGCAAGTATCTATAATATTTATCCTAACTATCTAATATTCTTCTAATATTTCGTATGAAATCTCACCGGTTACTTCTGTTTAAATATTTAAGAAAGAGTTAACATGCATTTTGTTTCTGACCATCTAGTTGAAACAACAACAGAAAAGGTTTTCACTCCCTCAAGTCTTCTCTAACACTGCGAAAATTAAAACGATATTTGACGCGTGCCCCCACAGATGGCGTGATCTGTTACCTGAAACAATTAATGTCTGGGCAGACACACTTCTTTTCTCCACCCTCTGCAAACGACGCGACCAGATTTCCTGTTTCTCATGGCCAGAAGATTCCCAGGCTTCTCTGGGGGTCAAAGAGTTGAACCTTGGCCCTAAGGTGAAGTTCTATGCGGAAGGAGATGACAGTTTTGTCAAATTAATAGCCTGCATATGCCATTTTTGCACCAGATGCTTGAATTTCAGTGGGGTGGGCTCCGAGATTCTAGCAACCCACTACTGTCCACGCTATGTCAAAAGGTCTGTACCGGTGCTTCCTTCTTCCGCAAGATTCAGTGCTACTCTCTACAAATGGATCCGCGTTGTGGAAGGGAGTGGAGTGAATGTGTTAAGCACAATTTAGTACCGTTTTTTGAAAACTTGCTTTCTGAAAAAAAAATAAGGAAAAGAGAAAAACTAATTTGAAAAAAGAAGCTTATAGACTTTCTTTTTTTCATCTTAATACTATTTAGAGATTATTAGAAGGTTCAAATATAATTGAAAAGTATTCGCTGTATGAAACTAAAATCCAACAGTTTTTTTTTTAAATTTGTTTTCTATATCTAATATAATGGCATATTTTTTGTAATATACATACAATTTTTGCACTAAACTGATATTTACATCAATATTGGCTATTTCCTTTAGAATATAAATAGTATTAAACGCCACTCTTGGATGTTGTGTCACTTTTGCACAGTTTCAATAGAAAAGAAGTCTTAAAAATCAAAATAAATACAAAATCATATTCTTATTTATGAGGTTTTAGCACCATTCACGTTTTTACTGCACATCTTCAACATTTGACGCTTCAACAATAACTGCAGAAATGTTTTCACCAATCAGTCAATTCACTGGTTGTCATCATATATTCATGGAAAACTTTGATGTCTTCTTATACAACAAAGAATTGCATCAATTTTGCATTCTCTTAGTTCCTCTTTTTACTCACATGGTCTGATTGTTTCTCTACTCTGGCATCTTCTACGTTTAAAGATTTTTCTCTCCCCTGGTTTGGATACTTCCACAGTTATTTCTAATCCTGAGAGTATTCACACACGAAATCAAAAGAGCGGAATTTTCACACTTTTTAGATGGAAAAACGGGACCGCTCCTTTTCGAGCGGAATTTTCGATCGAAAAAGAGTTTTTTCTAACAAAACATTATCGCGTTGGATGGAAAATGTACTCTTTCTAGATGGAATTTAGCTCTTTTCGATGTAATTTATTTTTTCACTCTTGAAAGAGCAGTTTTCTATTGAGTCGTCAAAGGTGAAAGAGCGATTTCTCATCTTTTTAGAGTGATTTGGTGCTTCAATTTCTCATCGTTTAGGAGTGAATTTTCTCATCTTTGTAGATTGGTTTGAATTCCACTCTTTTTAGAGCGATTTACAATGCATCATGCGCATGGGCACTAGCCAACATTGGTCTTCGCCATTTGTAAAAGCAAAGGTTATCGAAAGACTGCTATACTGTGAAATTTATAGCGTTATGTATAGCTAAAAATGAGAAAACAGAACTTTAAAACTTTTATGTTAGTAAAATACACTAAAAAACGTCAGGAGTAAGATATGTACGTACAAGAAATCTTTCAACGTTGTAATCAAGTACCTGGCGAGACGAAAGGAACAATTCCGAGGACGCATTCTCGCAGTTGGACCCTTGGTTGAGGGGTTAACGCCTTGGATAGCTGATCGAACGGTACTGGGTTCAAATCTCCTCCAGGTTTAGCTTTATTTTACTAATTTTCATTCACAAGTACAGTACTTTTCTTTTTAGTACATATGAAATTATGCTCCCTTTCGCACTTTTGTACATTTTGTTGCGTCGTTTTCATATTCACAAGATGTAAATTGAATCTGAATAGATGGAAATTCATGTATACAAATACAATACCTAGGTTTCTATTGAAATGGACTACCACAGATTTTTGCTCTTTTTTCGAGCGGAAATTTCTCATTTTTGCTCCGATGAAAATTCGCTCTAAAGGAGCGGTCACTTTTTCCGCTCGATTTGAGCGGAATTCGCTCTTTTGATTTTAGTGTGCACTTGACTGATATTGATACACGCTTTCTCTCACTGATTTTGCTGTAATTTGTAACTCGAACATTTGAAATATGAAACGGTAACTTACTATTTAAACCCTCCCTTCATTTTTTTCAAACCGTAGACTTTCCAGTCCTCTGCTAATGTTTTCATAACATTATTTTTCTCAGTACATCATAGTACACATTTAGGGATAATATCACTTCATACTGTGTGTATTTGTTTTTAAAATATTCAGCAGAAAGCATATTTTGCAGTAGCTCTTGCGTAGTAGAAAGCTAGTTTTGCAAAAACTCACTAACTTCCACCGTCATTCAGAGTGGGTTAAAATCAAATTCTGAAAAAGTTGATACCGTCATACGCGTAATATAGAGGGCTAAAATTGTTTGTAGATCAGCAGAAAATTCATTTTTTTTTTCAGAAAACAAGTTTGAAAACGAAACTGTCCTCAATTGCACTATAAGATTGCATCATTAAATCTTACAGTTAAGTAGACATTCTAGAGGCGTATGAATTGAGTAAATGAAAAGAGTAAATCTTTATAGAAAAAAATGTTTATCATTACAGTGTTTGTTCCACGTTTTTTGGACAAGGTTTATGACTTATTCAGTAATGGCGTCTCAGGTGGGCAATGGCGAATACGCCATTCTGTAGGGTGTGCGGTGGATTTGGGCCCAGTTGAGGATTGTGATACAAGTGTGGAGGTGACAATTGTCCTAACTGGACTCATGCTGAGTGTAGTGGGTGATTCGGAGTGAAAATCCGAATCTGACGTCCTTACTTATGTGATTATTGTAATAGCTCTAGTGTGCGAATTAGATTATCTTTCCAGCGGAAGATAAAGTACGTGATATTGTTTACTAGTAACTTAACTTACTGAAATATCATTGACAAAACTTTTGATGATATTATGATAATAATTTGGGGTCTAAGATTCAACTTGTCCTCGATACCAGAATATGATAGTACAAATTTCCATGCTCAACTTCACGCTATCCCATGCAGAAAATTGCGCTTCTTCCGAGATTCGCCACTATATGATTTACTGTAATATTACCAGAGATATTGTAAACTGTTTCCGTTCTCTCTACAGTGAATAATTATTTAGCCACAGTGCTCTCTTTGCTAAAAGATTGGCAACACGATCGAAATCTTCGGGATATGAAATTTGAAACATAAGTTGTACTGGAATTTGTATGTAATAAACGGCCTTAAATATAATCAGTACTCTTCCTTCTGCCCAATATATGCCACGTTAAACCTTAATATGAAATACAGGATGATTTTCAGAAAGACCTCTATTAAAGCTAGATATCGCTTGACTGTATACGCGTATGCTAGTCAAATTTTGAAGGGAAAGACTGAGAAATGAATTGTTGTGAATAGATTACACCTTCTTGCCATTCCTAATCTCGCTAGCGAAACTAATTTCAGTATTATTAAGAAGTGCAGAATCTATTCTAGACTTTCACTGCTTTAGCGATTGAGAGGGGTAAACGAAAATGAATTTAATAAATTAACTATAGGGTTCCTTCAGGATTTGCCTTCTAGAGAATAGAATAACCTGCCTTTTGCATGACTCTTGCGACAGCCCTAATAGTTTCCCAGGCCATAGCCTAACAGCCAAGTGCTATTTTTGATACGGCTCTCGTCCTATTTTGGTTTTATTTCTCTAAAAGTTCCAAACATTTAAAGAAATGTATCTACATTTCTCTCACTTTTTTTTGGATGCTCATAAAATCTATTGTAATTCTCATTACAAGAAAACTTTGGTAAACTTTATTTTTATATGGGCCAGTTTAGTAACTTTGGACTTCGGCCCGTCACGATTTGCCTTTAGCTGTTAAGTGTTAAAATCCACACCCATGCCCCTGCCGGGACTCGAACCCGGGACCGTTGAGTCGATAGCCTACCGCCGCAGACCGCTCGACCACCCGGCCGGCTCTCATTACAAGAATATGAGTATTGTACTCGTATTAACTTTTACAAACATAAAGTGCAAATGTTGACTAGACAATAATTTCATCCATTCAATACGAGAAATAATATATTTTCCAAAACAAGATGAAAATATATTTTTGAAAAAATGGTTCCAAATTTCGCCCACTGCCTGCTGTCAAATAAATATCAACAATGACTGAAACATTAAGAAAATGAAATCTTTTTACACCATAAAGTGGAATATTATGAACAAGTATACCCGTAATTATGCACTTAAAATACGAGTACCACTTTTCTAAACTAAAGAAAAGGCTATAAATAGGAAAACTCAGCTTCATTGTAAGTTCAGAACTCGAAATCTGAAGAAGATGTAATTTTTATCTTTAAACCGCTCTTTAGTCATTGAATACAAATATCATATGAAAAAAGTGGATCGTTTGCTTCTTTTCCAACACAGTTTTCATGGAACCAAATGTGACATTTTATACATGCAACCCACTTTTCACCCTTGTTTTCTTGGAAGTACAGTCCTTCATTAATGGGACGCTCTGCGTCCAAATAAGTGATAGATTTGGTGCTTGCTGATGTATGACTACACTGGTAATCTCCTTTGCTATTTGATAAATAAAGTCCTCTAGCTTTGCTTCTACGAAGTTGTTTATTTCTCTATTTTAAAATTTCTATCGCACTGTTAGATGTGACAATATAATTGTCAAATAGGAAATATATTGAGCGATTTTCACTGAATTACAGTTCGTTCTCTGCTCTTCTAAACTAATTCAGTTTCTTCACGTTCTACAATGCATCGTGTTAAATTTAGAGATTGCAAATTTGGACCCATCAGAGGGATGAAATTAGGAGTTTCTTGACACTGTAAAAGGTGATTCTCCCGACACCAGGGTAAACCGTTTCCTCGCTAAACTTGTCAATGTATACTATAGCTCAGTTATCAGTCACCAAGCATGCTTATATACTACTACTACTATACTACTATACTACTACTATACTACTATAAAGCTTAGACGACGTTGCTGAAAATCTTAGACAACGTGGGAACCACTGCAAAACTCCAACAAGGAGAAATACTACGAACGAATACGAGAAACATATTCTTTTTTTAGACATGTATGGTTGGATTGTTTTGATAAGTAGAGCACACAACCTTACCAGTCTCATTGTAAGTTCATGAAAAGAAAGCTATAGCGTGTTAGATGGGGGAAAATACCCACCCCCCTGGGATAATGAATTCTAGTTAGCAGCCAGAGAGAATTTTTTTTTCTCCACAGGAGAATTATTTACCACATCCTCAGCCGTAATTCGTACCCTGAATAGCTCTAAGGGTCCATCATTTAAAAGTAAGAAAGAACTCAAGCAGTGATATTTTAGTGCCTTAAAGTATACAATAAAACTTTGCTTCTATATCATATAATTGATATTTTCAATACCCATTGTAAAATGTAATTTAATGTATATTGGATAGTGGCGAATTCCTGTTCGCCATTGTCCTATCAGGTAAGGCAATCATGAACTGTACAGATTTTCTTAAACTCTGTTTTCGGAGGTTAGTTTTGAAACGATTTCCAAATGTTTATAACCTCACTGTAGAGCAGAGTCTTTATTTCAGCTACCTTGTTTTCTAAAATTGACCAAATAATTTTTGTGCAATCTTGTTACAAACTTAGATGTTCGCCATTCACCGTCCTCCCCCTACGTACTGTACATTTATTGGACAAAATAATTGAAACACTTGTCAAAAATGGGACATATTATAACTGTACTTTGTAACACTGAGCAGTGCGTAAATCAACCATCTCTTATTTGTTGCAGGTAGAATGGACTGTGCACTAATAGTAAAGTGAGGCAGTGTGGTTGTGGACGTTGTGCATGTGTGGTGACAGAGCTGTAGAGGTCACTTTGTGGGTGCTCACCTAGCTGGAGCATCCAGGAGCAAACGAGCGACGTTATGCGTTGGAAAACAAGGCACGGGCTCGAAAGTCGTAACTTCATATACAGTGCATTGTAAAAGAGAATCGAAGAAGCATAATAATGGTCGAAGCACGAAGCCGGGCCTTCAAACGGATTGTCGCGAAGAAAGAAACGACCGAGAAAGTGACTACAGAACTCAATCTGCACCTAAAGACTCCAGTGCAACAATAAACAGTGAGGCTGGAACTGCATAAAATGGATATCGATGGTTCTATTGTTATTCCCAAGACCCTAATAATAGACAAGAATGCTGAAAGGTGAATTGCATAGTGAAATGAACAGAAAAACTGGACGTTGGAGGACTGACAACGTGTCGTGTTGTTGGACCAGTGACCCTTTATCCTCTTTCCCACCGCTGAACGCGTGCTTGTCTGGCGAACACCCTCTGAAGCATGCGATGTGGACTGTCTCCTCCCGACTGTAAAACTTGGTTTTGATTCTATTTTGGTCTGGGGCGCTATATCGGGAATGCAGCGTTGGACCACCACTTCGTACGACCAACAGCCTCTCACTCAACACAAACCGGCGTACGATCAACATCCCAGGCGGAAAACATATTTTGGTCCAATGCCCTGTTGGCTCAACGCAGTTTTTGGTCCAACGTCGGTTCTATGAAGTGTTGGTCTCATGCCAGTTTTGGTTCAACGCCGTGTTGTCTCTAAGCAGGCACCCCTTAAAATATATTTTATTATCTCTGTAGGTTCTATATACTGTATGTGTGGCCTTGTCAATTGTTGATCTATGGAGTGTTGGTCCAATGCCATGTTGGTTCAAGGCCGTGTTGGTTCGACGCCGTGTTAATCCAACGCCGGTGCCAATCCATGCTAGTGTTTTTTTATAAAAAATATTGTTACCTAATTATTGCAGTATGATCAAGATTCGTGTTGGCCCAAAGCAATTTTCATTCTATGTAGTTTTGGTCTACTACCTTGTTGGTCATACGTATGTAATCCGCTATATCATGGTATTCGGCAGAACCCTTGTCACATTACACGGTTCGGCCACAACAGCAGTATATAAAGAACTCTTGAGTAATCATGTCCAGAAAATGGCGCAAACTTTATTTCCAGAAGGAAATGCCGCATTCCACGATGATAACGCCCCAATTCACACACTAGTTCTCTTCAAGAGTGCTTTCACGAACATGCTGATGAGGTTCAGCATCTTCCCTTACCCACGGAGTTCTCAGACCTGAATATCATCAAGCCTCTGCGAGCTGTTTCGGAAACCAGGATTCGGTGTCGATTTCCACCTCTTTTGTCTTTAGCTGAGCGGGAGGCTGTGCTGCATGAATAATGGCTTCAAATTATACTCACCACCATTCAGGACTTGTATCGGTCTATTCCGTACGGAATTCAAGCTGTCTTGCGTGCTAAATGTGGGCCAATACCCTATTCATACAAAATGTTCCGACTTAGACAAGTGTTTCCATTATCTTGTCCAATACCCGTAGTGCGCATGTACAGCTTTAATTTGTTCGTCCATACTTTACATAAAAACCAAGACAAATTTAAACATAAAACGTTACAGTACTATATTTCAAAATAAAGTATTTATTTGTACAGTACCGTACTGGATTTTTATTTTAGTCTTTCATTATTTTGAGTAAGTACTTCATATTGTACTGTATTTAAATTTAAATTAAAAATCATGGTAGTGTATTTATGGTGACCATTAGAGAGTGGTTAAAATCCCGAACTCTTTGACAATCTAAATAAAATGGAAATGCATGAAGAAGGATTTTTTCAATTAACAATTCCTTTCATTGTGATTGCTAAACGACAACTAGGTTGAGGTCACACGTACGTATAAAATACAAGTAAAATAATTAGAATATCACAAGATTAATAGTAAGGATGGCCAAACGGATCCGGATATCGGATCCCTGAGATCTGGTCATTCTTAATTAATATGCAGTTTAAAGTAATAATTACACTTAAGTGTCCAAAGAGCCAAATAACAAGATCATTAGCAACATTAGTTCACATAGTAATCACTAACTTCCGTTGGTGGTGAAATTTTATCAAATGTACCCACATGTTGAACATTTAACATTATTATTGATATTTTTTTATTAGAGTCTCTTTCAGTTTACGTTTGTTTTGGATAACGGCTTTAAAAATGTTACTGAAAGTTTCACTATTCAAATTAAAGCAAAGTTGGAGTTCTGACGTAACTGTGGAAAACATCAAGTGAATTTAGCAGTTCTCTCGCCAGATCTACATGTTTTGAAAGCAATCTAGAAGCAAAAAATTACTATCTTGAAGTTTAGTAAAGTTTACTAACAATTTAGAAGTTCTGAAAATGTATGAGATTCAAAGCATCAGAATGATGATAAGTAACAGATTTTTAAATGAGGTAACTAAAAGCATGATAAATCAGAGTCCTGCTCGACTGTTAAGCCGGACAGACCATCAATAGCGGAACTGTCCAACCAATATAAGGACAAATGGTCACTCTGAATGTATTAAAATTACTGTACTGTATTTTTACAGAATATTGCAAGGAATTTTCAAATCAATCGTTCCTAAGAGTATAAATGAAATGTAGGCCTAGCATTTGCAAATTGCTAAAATCAAGATTTTACTTTTTACTGCGTTGGATTCATTTAATCCGAATAATCGGTTCATTTCGACTCTAGTGTATATCAAAATTTGGAGTTTCCTAAGTGAAATCACCGGATGTAGTTTGTACTATATTGTATCTTCGTTGTGGTTTACCTATCGGAGCATTTATTGACGTTAAGTGCTTTTGCATTCAAATTTTGCAACATTTCTTAATGAAAACGAATAAAATTAATTGTAACAAACAAATAGGCCTACTTCTATGTACGCATGTGGAATATCATTGTTGTAAGAATTGTTTTCAAAAACAAACCTGTTTCTATAGTTATTTCTTCGGCTATTTTTTGCATTGTATAGTATTCAGGTAAATATATGTATTTTAGATAAATTGTTTTAAATTAGTATTTGTTTCATAGTGTCATGCGCTGAGTATTCTACTTATGCACTTCTCATTTAAGCTTTTATAATTTAAAAAGCAATAACTTAAGAATAGTATCTCAGTGCATAGGTGACAGCCCCGTTATCAAATGTCGGGTCGGGTGTGGGTTGTATCTTGCAGTTCAGTTGGAGTTTCCTTTAGTAAGCATTAGGTTCACTCTTTCTATGTCAACTAACCTACCTCACCTGAACCTGATATATAAACAAAGAATCGATTCTCAATCATTTCAAATCAATTTAGTCAATTTGGATCGTTCACATCACTGCAAAGTGAAGCTATACACAATCCATACGTTCGCTTAGCTTGATGGAATTAGCTTACACATAATGTATCCACCAGTCCCCGTGGTCCAGATATCGCCGCGGACTCGAACCCCACTACCGGTCATCCTTACTGAAGTATTTTCGAATTTCCCTCAGTTTCATCAATCTGATATTGTAATGGTACTTCAACTAAAGTCCGGTGCACTATCTTCCCTGTCCTTGTCATAGAAGAATGATCTAAGAGGCTCTCTCTCTCTCAGATGTAACAAACTTAGACCGAAAAGCTACCTTTCAGGCAATAATCGAAAATGTTAAAAACATACCTAACATCCATTTTGGAATTGCAATTAGAGTAGGGCCCTATTATAGTTGCTTTCATACACCAAAGCGGTGCAGTGTACCCGAATTGCTTCTCTACTGTTGCACAACCTCTCATGATTGCTACTAGAAACACGACCGAGGTAACCAAGAACAAGATGTCTGGTACGAGTCGGCAGCGAAGCGAGGATGAGTTGGACAGGCGTCGCGCTCGCAGTCTGGATAGTGCGGAACCGGAACCGGACAAGTAACATTTTCACCTGCAATGACAACTGTGATTAGTTATCAATCATCAACTAGATTCGACAAACAAAACAATAAAATCTGAAGTCTTAGCAGGGGTGTAAAACAACGCCCGTAACCACCGCTGTTTGAGCGAATGAGCTTTGGGGGCACAGATGCCATGACTAGGGCGCTTTAACTGAATGTTGCAGGAGGCGCAGAACCTCTTATTTACGCCACTGAAAGTATATTTAATTTCTCACATCGTACGTTCGCACAAAAGCGTCTCAAAATCAGAATTTTCCATCATTTCTTTAAAGCATTAGAAAACCATTCGCCTTTGACAGAAACGGAAAATGTGGAAAAGGACTGCAACGCGAAAGTTTTAACCTAGGCAGTCTAGGTACGAAAGGGTGAATCATCTGAATTGTTTGTTAGGGACAGTATATTCCCGCTACCAACATCTTCACGTTTCGTAATTCACAGAAGATATAATGTGTCAAAAACATGTTGAAATAGTTATATTTTTCTCTCGGCAGTTTGAATAAAATATCTTTCTTATAATTACCTTAAATTGAAGATGAATAGGGGGAAACCAGTTTAGATTGCGTTTTGAAGCCAAGAGATAATATTGAATTAGAACATTTTTACTATTTATTTAGATTTTCACATTTAGTGACACCACTAACAACAATTCTGGACATGAATTGAAATGGTCACATTTTCCTTCCACCAGTTTTCATATGGCATTTGCCTTTTGCACGATCTTCTGCTAGTAGCATCTTTGTAACTCACCTTTTATTCGGGGATTTTCCGCGATTTTCTTACAGAAACGCTTACTTAATAATTCACCTGTTATTATTATTATTATTATTAGTGCTGAAGTTGGTAAACTATTTTAGCCGGGGCGGTGGAGTTATAAATCTATAAATTTATAGAAATACATTGTTACTTAATTTTACAATAGTCAAAAGGATAACCAATGTAACATTTAACATGAAGGATGTGATATAAGAGCGTCATAACAATGGCTAAAGCAAGTGTAGCCATATCTGAGCTAATTAAAATTTTCAGAATGGTCGCTAGTAGTGATTTCTTATTTAAAAAAAAAAAAACATGTATATTATGAACCGAGCCGCCGTAGCATCCTGAAGGTATCTGATAAAGCCAAGCAGTTAGTTAGTTTTCGAAACTATTGCACATTTTTGTTTTTTAATTAAATCAGATTGCTTTGCTCAGTAGTTATATTATTTCATTTTTTGTACTTTTAATCATTGGATTTATTTCGCGTAGCTGTGTGTACAAAGTTAACCTGCTTAAGCTCCTCGCTCCAACCCACACAATTTAACGTTTTTCAAAATATTTTAAAAGCTAGTAACACTATCAAAAATGTAAGCGCATAGGTACTAGAGCTTACAAATTACTATGAAATGCAATGAGCAGCGATCTCGAGATCTTGTTCATTGATGAGTGAAAAGTTTTCAAAGATTGTCACGTCATCATTTAATTGAAGTCTCAGCACTCAATCGACAAGATTTCGAGATAGCTGTCCATCGTATTTCATAGTAATCTGTAAGCTCTAGTGAGCTATGTGCTTACATTTTTTATAGTACTCTTAGTGTTTGAAATATTTTAAGAAACGTTAAAAATGAGGAGGTTGGAGCAAGGAAGCTTCCTAAAACCATGCATGTTGGAAGTGCGTAATTCGGAGGTAACGGGATTATTATTAGGTGAACCCCAAAAACAGAAATGGATGTGAAAATCTCTTTGGTATTTTTGTATGGTTTTTATTCTTTTCTTGCAGCCGCCAGGAAGGTGCACGCAAGCTTTGTCATGTAGAACGCCTTAAGCGTCCTCTATATAAAAATCAGAAATGGTAAAATCTGTCTTTCTGCACTGATCTTACTTCAGCGAAATGGACTAATACTTCTCCAAGAGTCCTTCCATTTAAAAGGTAACTATAACAAAGCCTGTTCTCCTGTATTGATTTTACATCGAATTTATAGGCTAGAACATTTTAGTGAGTCCTCCATATAAACAGCAGCAATGACCAAATGTGTCTTCATGAACTGATCTAACGTCAACGAAATAAACTCGTGCATCTTCAAGAGCCCTTCAATTTAAACTGTATCTATGTCAAAGCCTATTCTCCTCTACTGATTTTACATCGAAGTTATGTACTAGAACATCTTAAAAGGTCCTCCATGTAAACAGTAGCAATGAACCAATGTGTTTTTTTTCACTGATCTTCCTTTAGTGAAATTTAGTAGTACAGCTTCAAGAGTCCTTCCATTTAAACCGTAACTATGACAAATCCTATCCTCCTCTACTGATTTAACATCGAATTTATGCATTAGAACACCTTCATGAGTCCTCCATCTATACAGCAACAATGAAACAATCTTTCGTCCTACACTGCTCTTAATTCAACAAAATGGACTAGTGCATCTTCAAGAGTCCTTCCATTAAAACTGTAACTATGTCAAAGCCTATCCTCCTGTACTGACTTGACATGGAATTTATGATCTAGAAAACATTAACGAGTCCTCCACATAAACAGCAGGAATATCAAAATATGTCTTCATCCACTGATCTTACTTCAACGATGTGGACTAGTACTTCTTCAAACGTTCTACCATTTAAACCGTAACTATGACAAAGCTTCTCATCCTGTACTGATTTCACATCGAATTTATGGACTAGAACATCCTAAGGGTCCTCCATGTAAACAGCAGCAATGACAAAACCTGTCTTCCTGCACTGATCTAACGTCATCAAAACGGAATAGTAATATTCAAGAGTAATTCCATTTAAATGGTAAATATGTCAAAGCTAATCCTTCTGTACTAATTTCATAACCAATTTTATGATTATAACATTTTAGACGGTCTTCCATGTGAACAGCAGCAATGACAAAATATATCTTCCTGTACTGCTCTTGATTCAACGAAATGGCCAAGGACATCTTCAACAATCCTTCCATTTAAACCGTAACTATGACAAAGCTTCTCATCCTGTACTGATTTCCCATCGAATTTATGGATTAGAACAGTTTAATGAGTCCTCCATATAAACAGAAGCAATGACTAAATATGTCTTCCTGCACTGTTCGTACTTCAATGAGATTGACTAGTACATCTTCAAGAGTCCTTCCATTTAAAACCGTAACTATGACAAAGGCTGTATTCTTGTACTGATTTCACATCGATTTTATTAGTTCGAACACCTAAAATGGTCCTGAATATCAACAGAAGCAACGAATAAGTGTCTTTCTGTTCTGATTTTACTTCAAGAAAATGGAATAGTACATCTTCAAGAGTAATTCCATTTAAACAGTAAATATGTCAACGCTCATCCTCCTGTAGTGATTTCACATCGAATTTTTGATTATAACATTTTAAACGGTCTTGCATGTGAACAGCAGCAATGACCAAATGTATTTTCCTGCCCTAATCTTTCTTCAAAAAATTGACTATTTCATCTTCAAGAGTCCTTCCATTTAATCCGTAACTACGAGAAAGCCTGCACTCCTGTACTGATTTCACATCGAAATTATGGACTAAAACATCTTAAAGGGTCCCCCATGTAAACAGTAGCTATTACACAATATATCTTTCCGTACTGTTCTTAATTCAACGAAATTAACTAGTTCATCTTCAAGAACCATTCCACTTAAATCATAATAATGACAAAGCCTGTCCTCTAGTACTGATTTCATATCGAATTTAGTGGCTAGAACACCTTAAAAATTCCCCTGTATGAAAAGTAGCAATGACAAAATGTGTCTTCTTGCACTGACCTTACTTCAACGAAATGGACTAGTACATCTTAAAAAGTCCTACCATTTAAACCCTAGCTATGACAAAGCTTCTCATCCTGTAGTGATTTCACAA